>VOMN01055143.1:0-10541 GCA_014899125.1 Orchestia grillus
CTTGATCTAACACCCATCCAAACTGAAATAAGTTGAGCAGATCAATAGTGCTTGTCAGATGCGTGGATTCAAGTTTTCTCACGAATGAGCCAACGGCTTCGGTAGTTAAAATGCTGCGAGTAATTATTTCCGGATGCTGGTAGACCACACAGCGCCTCCACTGATTTAAGACCACTTCAATCTAATATTTTAACCTGCACTAAATACATTTTTGTGTTTCCTTCATTAATGAGAAGTTCTCATCGTGAGTTTCCTTTCTCTCGTGCGTTTATGATTGAATAATTGAAAGGCACCCCTAATTGCAACAGAATAGTTTAATGACTTGAATCATGTACATGAAAAAGGTATCCAAAATAAATTCTTAATAAGGTGAAAAATTTTATTTCGATATTTTTTACTGTTTCGGTTCAATAATCAACTTATGCTATGTTCCAGTTTCCTGATTATATATCATATTTGGTGATATTTTCATGCACTTCACCAAAAAAAATTCCAACTTTGAACCCCATCATTTCTTCCTCAATGGGACGTTCGAAAGTGAGACGAACCGAAGTCTTTTTGTCATTCACGGAATAACCCGAAAGAACATAAAAGGATTTCTCAACCCTTCAATGAAAGGTTTTTTTCGATGGTTTTCTTTATTCACACTATACATAAAGAACTCATCGGCTGCGGAGAAATCACCCGTTCATTATTCAGAGGAGCCGTGGATGTCGTCTGCCATAAGCCTCACTGATCATTTTGACTTTTGTTGCGGCTCAAATTAACTCGAGTACGATGAACCGTAGGGCCATTCCCCGACTCTCTGCCTAAGCATATTACGCTCGCCTGGCGCTGCGACGCTGTAAGCTCCTCTAGAGAGGCTCTGAGTGGCGTAATGACTTTGCAGAGTTTGTGGAGCATCATCCAGTCGATCTCCCGCGGCGGTTATTGTTAACAATCTGTGCAAATCCATACTTTTAGAAGTATTAGCCTGGTGGAATTGGTATTACTGTTCCGTTTTGAACTAATGTCATTGATTTCAGAGCAGGAAAATCCCATTTCTCTGATATTGAAGTTAAGCTTATAATAGACGTCAATATTCGCTGATGCGAAGCCACCTTAATTGCTCTAATCTGTTGAAATCTTTTAATGATGAAATAGCAGGAAGTTCCTTGCCTTGTTTCATGATATCAGTGCCCTTGATTTTCTCCTTCAAAAACAGAAATATTTTCATACATAGTTCCACGAGCCCTGCCCCTGAATGATGCTAACTTTTTTCGGATGCTTGATTCGCTGTAATTGCCAAATATCAGCGAGTTTCAGTTTTTAACTAAGTGAATAACTTTTGTTACCGAACATTCTACACTTGTGCATCCTTATTTGCGAGATCTGAAATTTATTGAAGTTGTACTGTTATTTTCATTTCGTTTTTATGCTGTTGCTGTTTGAAGATTTTGGGCCGAAACTCCACGCAGCTTTCTTGCTCAATGACAGTGTAACAGTTTGATCTCTTTTCATCCCTTTGGGTAGGTGTGTTGAAAATTGTAGGCGCCAAAAACATGGGGTAAGTAAGTTTCTGAAAATTTACTCTGATTTCTTCTGAAACATTATTTAAAAATAGGTTCAAGTGATCAAACTTATTCAACACATGTACGCCAAATCTTAATTTTACAACATTTTAACCCTGTGTTTAGAGGTAACGAGCGCTTCGTAGGAATATCGTACTTTTTGCAAGCAAAATTGTCCACTTCTCACGCTATCAAATACTTAGTCGCATGACAGCGCCAGACCTCGGTGCCCCTTGCGATTTTGTCTCGTCTGAGAGGCGACTGCAACGCACGCACTGCTTCGACCCCGTGCCTGCCTGGACACCCGCTCGACTAGTTCACGTCTGCTCGGCATGTCTGGTCAACTTCTACGAGCGTATTATACGTCTGTTTCTGATGGGTGTCTCGTATCTCGCAAAGCATGTTGATTATACAACGCTGTATCGAACACACATCGTTACTAGGCTTTTTTGACGTGTTTGGTGGTTGTGGTTCAGACCTGAAATCCCACGTGAAGCCAACTACTAGTATCCAGAGCTCAATCTCAATCCTGGAGTGGATGCCTAAGCCTGGAATAAGAGCATCATAATTGTTAAAATAATATTGCTCTTATACGAGTTCTTGTGACGAACTAAGTGTGGAGCTATATTTGACCCAAACATTCCACATGTAAATTAGTTTCAATTTCCATTTCAGAAACTAATAAGCCTTCTGCGTACGCGAGATCAACTGCTTGTCGTTACTCTTAGATCGAAAAGCCCCTTCATTTGAGGTGCTTTTAATTACTTGTAATTTAAATTAATCCTACTCACACAGAGACGTCTCAGGTGAATCTTGAAAGGATTTTATGCATTTCGAGGTAGCGTTCATATATATGTATTTGCTCTGAACTCACTTTGTGTGAATGCAATAATTGCTCATAATGGTGGCAGCACGGTCGCGTCGGAGGCCCGCGTGGGAAGTGAGCGTCCGACTCAAGTCCTCATTTTGCGCGCTCGCTGGCACGACGCTTTCCTAATATCTGAGAGGCGCCCAAGTTTCGTATTTTCCGCCCATTAGCGGTTGCCTGGCAACGGGACTCCGGCGAGCCCCTGACCCACCGCCGACATACGCGCCGCCTTCTGTTCCTTATATCCAGCGCTTGTTCTCTCGTGCGATCTGCTGAGCGCTAGAATAATTCGAGTTTATGTTGTATCACTCACGGTCTCTTTCGGAAACGTCCTCGCAAATCCAAATACATAGCGTCAACTTTAATCAAATTCTATCCTTCCTCACTGAAGTCTTTCTCTACTGAAGTAGTCGCAACTTCGATCAGAAATTTTCTGAGCGTGAGAGAGGGGACTCGATACTTCACCAACTGAGGTCAGTGCTCTTAACATTTGAATACTTTTACGAGCATTCGATTACACTAGTATGAGTTTTCATTGGTCAGGAGATAGTTNAGGATCATTTTGCCTTTGAAATTTACAAACACACAGCGGGAGGGGAGGGAAGCACCTGGGCGACGACTACATCAGACCTACAGACTCTGGATCCCACGTACACGTATTCACGGGGGAGAAGACCGCTATTGTTATGAACTGCACTGTCAGCTCATTTTCTTTCTTTGGAAGTGTTCTATTACGGGAAATTCTTCTCAGCAAATAACAAGGCAAGAGTATGAACAAACATTTTAGTGCTGGTGTGAACATGGTCGTCATAAGTTTCTTGACCTTTCGCGCGACACTTGAATCAAATTTAGTCGAGACTTTTGAAAAGACACGGCGCATTTGTTACATGTGTCGAATAAGAAGGGCTATCATGAAATAAATCGTTTAGAGGACAAGCTATTATCCTGAAATATAACAGTAAATACTTGATGGAATTGCGAGATCATTAATGTTGTCAATGGGCTTAAACAAGTCGAAATAGATTCAGTTAATTTCAATTCCGAAGCATTACGGTATGCAGTACCTTATTTTACTTTAATCCTCTTCAAATGCGCTTTGAGCGTACAATTCCTGTAATTTGCTCCATATTAAAACTTATGAGCTGCTCAGACGTTATGCAAGTTGGTATGCAAAATTGCGAGCATACCTATAATGTGTTTAATTTATGCTGACGTGTTATCCGTGTCTAGATATCCCTGTCTTTATTTTTGTTTTCTACAATTTTTTGAACGTTTACTTTTCCATTGAAGCACACAGCGATAAGTAATCTGGGAGCCCTCCGTTAGAACAAGCTGCGCGTAGATTTATTTTCAAATTTTCATTGTTAACTGTGCGTGATTTCATTCACTAATTCCTTCGTGAATCTGTGTACCTGTTACTAGTTTTCTCTTAATTTAATACACACACATATCTATGAACATTGTTGCCACAATTGCTACCATTCCATGTTAGTTATGCTACCTCAATGAATAATTTATAGACACCGAATTCTTTTCAGTGAAAGGTGGTCTTACATTCACCTGTCAATGTAGTATAAACGTGCTTAACATCTTTTAACTTGAAGGGTGTTTGCTAAAGGCAACTGTGCTATTTTAATCAATGATGAAAGTTTCGTAGAATCCCTTTCATTCTAGTGTCGCCCAAAGTCTTGTACTAAAACTTAGGATACATCTTTTATTGTAAAACCAGTTTCCTTTGGTGAAAGATTATTTTAAGACCGTCAGACTCCGTAAATATGTTTACGGTAGGAGTAGATTGCAGATTTAGTGCAATAGTAATTTATATATACAATTAAGGTTACCCATGTCTAACTCTGCTGTTCACTAGGGGCCTTGACCCGTCTTCGTTCACTTGATTCCAGTTGTTTCATTTGGCTATGAATTCAATGCAGAATATTTGCCAAGGTATCTTTGAGAACGGATCATCTTTGCGCCAATTAAGCGATGCAGACTTCCCTTGTCATTTTTTCCAATCTCAAAAGTATTTTTCTTTTGAAGCGCATAAAACTGCAGCTTTTTGTTCTTCACCCTTCCACATTGATAATTTCGATGAAAAAGTCTTGTTTTGATGAGATTTATAAAATTCACTACGAGAGAGTTTTCCCAAAGCTATAAAGCCTTTGTTTAGCGCTGATAATTTTTTGTTGGTTGGTTTAGTAAGCAATTTTATTTGAATGAAAAATCAAGTTTTGGATGCTCTTGATTAAATCCGTGGGAGTTCAATGAAGTTAATTGAGCTCCAATTAAGCATTTTTACCACTTCTTGTCGCTATCACTAAAGATAGTAATAATGTGTCTTCATAAATATACGAAACATTTTAAAAAACGGTAACCATGTTATTTAGAGTTTTATTCTAAGACGATCATATTAAAAGTAATCAACCTGTAGACCCCGTAAATGCACTGTAAGTTTCAATACGCTGTTATTTACCGAAAGAAAATTATTAGAAACTTTTTTCTTGTTTGATATTAAGTTGACGACGCTCAGTGTGTCGTAAAGATACTTACTGCGTATGCTCTCAATGTTGGGTAAACATATTTTACAGACATGCTCTCGCTCGCCCCACGCCCCTGCCATGTGAGGCACACCTCAAGTCGTGGCTTTTATTATAACTGGAGCTGGAGATCCAGTTAGCTAGAGCAGCGACTGACCAATCAATTCCAGCCGAGTTGTGCCATCAAAGAAAGTATCCGCGAGCGCTGCACCCAGGCGTGCTCGTGCAGCTCTGTTCCTTACTAACATCCTGCAATAATTGGCCTTTCATGCCAAGCAACTTGTGAACGGACGCACTAAATATTCTTAATCCCACAGAAAGATTTAGAGTGCTCATGGGGCATGAGTTTTTAATTCTCATCTGCTAAGGGTTCAAAATGTTTGAGAGCTTCATTTTGCAGAATATATCCCCGAGTCGTTGTTAAAGGGGAATTTGCGCTTGAAAAATTTAAAAATCCTTGAAATTTTAGTCAGTTATTTTTAAAATCATCGCTAGACAGAAATGTGTTTCGAGGGAGTCATTTGTGATTAGTGTGTCGTCAGTTGAGTTCTTTGAAGTATGACCCATCAGACTGATACACTTGGACATCCTTTCAAATGCCTGAAAATAATTAGACACCAGTTTGACCAGGGGTGCCCTGTTACAGCCCTAACAATTTCATGCGTACAGTTTGAGCGTCAATGGCTCACTTCTGATGAAGTTGCCGGCAGGTGCCTGCTGAGTCGCATTGTAAGAGTAGTACATTGCATACATTTCTTACTCTTTCTTCTTCCTAATCGTGATGGGCATCCAACTACAAACTCAGGGGCAATCGGCGCGCGTGACTGATCTCGCACCCGGTACCAGTAGGATTTTCCTTCTAATATAGGTAACCTCCAACCACGGCACTTACGGGCGAGACCCGGTAGTAATACTTGGCCCTTGTACTGTACGTAGACTACAGGTCGACAATGTTTGATCGACCAGTCAAAGTCCACTAGGAGCGTAATTGTCCAAAGTGAAACAAAAGTTTTATCTTCACCCGAAAAGTTATGTCATTTAAGATTGTGTCCACTTGTATATCATGTAAGCCCAGAACTGCAACCCTGCAACTGCAGCTTAAGAATTTCAACCAAGAAACCACAACCAGGAATCCCCTGTTCAGTGCCTATAACTACGCAACTGAAACTATAACTCTACCGCAACAACACAGTTGTTGTTAACTGCCACCCTGTGATTATAAAACTTTGCGTCCGACCGCTTATTGAAAACAATGCTGAAACTAATGTGTATTATTATAAAAATTGATAAGGATGTTAATTAGCTATAATGAAATATTCAGAATGCTGAAATAGAAAAATGCGGTTGATCAACATCACGATAACCATGTCAAAGAATGGATTTGGGCCCCTGCGGTTAGGGCGCGGGTAGCAAAGTTACTTGGACGACCAGGAGAGCTCTCTGCTCGGGCTCTGAGGAACTCGTATAACATTTTAATCTCTAAGTTTATTGCTCGTCTTGAGTCCTTTAGAGGCTCGCATACTAATTACTTGAAGTTGGCGTTCCGCCTTCGAAAACCACCATCGTAATGACGTCGTAGATATAATCCTTGCAACGATTATAATTATAGTCGGTGTTCTGAGCTGGCTCAACTTAGCTTGTTTCAAACATTATTCCTGCACTTGTACAACACCGGCATCACTGTGATGAAATCTCTAAGTATTGAAATACTGTCAGCAAAATATCGCTCGTACTTGCGAGTAAATGAGGGTTATTAAATTTTACACTTGTTCGAAAATTCACCGACCGTTTTATGCAGTTTTCAAATAGTTCTTCTGCGTCGCAACTGAAATAGAATGTTTTGAACTGTACTGAAATATTCTGAAGTTGCTGAATAAAAATATATATTTTACTTTATACTCTGTTTTACTTCTGGATTTTTCCGCATTCTGAGAATGGATTGGAAGCTAAAATCATTCTATTTATTTCTGAGATAAATCCCACATGCTTGTTTTTATTTATTGTTGGTATATATTACATTTACAAGCTTCTATAGACAACATCTGCAGCCAATCCTCGACATACGACTAACTAATTTTAAGTACCATTTGATTTATATTTCCAATTTTTAGTTCCAAGTGTTCGAAATTCTTGTATGCGCTGCTGGCGCGACCCAGAGCGCTGCATATTTTCGACTCCTGTCACTAAAAACTTTAAAAATGAGTCAAATGGAGTTTAAAATTAGCACGACGTATGTCAAGCACGCTTGTACCTGTGTATTAGAAATGATGATCGCAAGAATTTACGATACAAATACTGAGTATTTATCAGTGGTACTCAAGTCTATCATAATGGTTAAACAACATTATTCATGAAACTTACCGTCAGAATGATTGTTCAAGTTGATTTGCAACGTAAACCAGACTAAACAAGAATTTATTCGTGCGTGACTTTCCAGATATCTGCCACGTAACTACAACGTTTAGCATGGTATGAAATTGACATTCGTTCCTACGCTTTGTTATTTTAGAATTTGTGGAGAGTGCTTCACTAACAAAGTCCTCCTAGACTCCTCTAATTAATACTGCAACATTTTAATTCTGGAGTGTTTTTCTTCAGAGCATTTGCGTTCTCAGTCAAAGAATCGCGATCTAAATGCTAATCTGGATAAGCTTTGATCAACCAGCCATTTTGAAGCTGAAAGTTACCTGGTTGTTGCCAGAACTATCTGCTTCACTTTATGTGTAATTTGAGCAATTTGCGGCCCGCTAAACAATCGAAAGCCAATTCGAAGAGTTCGTCATGCGTAAATATTTTCCGAGAACGAGTTCGGTAACTTTAATTATGACTACTATAAACTACAGCAGATTTTTGCGGTCATCGGACAGGCTGTCATGTATTTCAAATTGTCTCTGGGTGATTGATTCTAAATCTTTCCCGAATTATTCCCGTCAAACACAATTATGTTATTGCTAAGGCATCATATTGAAAAAAAGATTAAGCTCATTGCCAAATCTTTGGTAATCAATTCCCGTGGAAAGTGCTTTTCGCCAAAGTGTGAACACTTTTTCAGTATAATTCACCTCCTAGATGTCATCGGAAAGTTTATTCGTTTATTTGATTTCCAAAGCCCTTTTTAGGTACTTCTTCTTTCAGTTTAATGAGGACTTCGGGCTTAGCAGGCCCATGCGCCTCCACTTTTCGGTTACTTCCGACACAGGTATTCAGAAAACTAGTCTTGGTCGGCTTGCACATGCGGTGAGGTTTGATCAATGAGACACCTGCTCTGAGGGAATGCCGGGCCATGAACATTTAGCCAAGCGGTGCAACAGTGCGTTTGCTCCATCAATGTGTAAATTCTAACCACGACTCTTTAGGGCGAGATCCAATAGTCATCATCAACCAAAGAACCATGCATTACACTTCTCAAAAATATGGCTGATAGCTCGATTACTGCTAGAATCCTGATAGCCCAATACTGAATAAAAGGATTTGAACCCCCCTGAATACACACCTTTTTGAGATTTCTCATATCTTAAACTCAAACGCACTGAGATGAAAAGAAAAAGCTCAACTTGGAACTTTTTCACCATTGTATGGCGTTATATTAGCACGATTTGGTAAGCGTTTTCGAAGTGATTCTTAGAAACAGCTGTATAACAGTGAGCTGTTTTCGTTAGGCTTACACAAAATTCTGATATGCATGCAATAGAGCCTTGTAAAATAAAAATTCATCAAACTCTTGAAGCGATGTACCTTAGTGCACGCTAATGTTCGCTGGGTCCGTGAATCCAAATACTCCGTGTCAAAACACTGTTCTCACTGGGGATCGTGCTGTGAAGTTATGAGAAAAGCGAGTGTGGTGCCCTCTGGTGTGGCCCTGTTGAACCGTGTGATGCCGAGTTGAGTTGACCAGCACCTCAAGTGCGAGTGTAGTCACCATTGTGGACAGATGTCATCTCATGGAGATGCATTTCTTGATTTGATCCATACATTCCCTTGCATAAAAACAGCTGTCCTATTCCATTACGACATAAATTTTTGATGTTTCGTGCACAGAAATACTGGTTGCCTAGATATTGGTTAAATTGTTTCTGTCTTTATTCCTACCCTGTGTGTCCTGTGATGTCCATAGAGAGCTACACATCTCAAATCCACCTTACATAGACTGCCCAACTCGACACCCGAAAAGTTTTGTTATTTAAGATTGTGTCCACTTGTACATCATGCAACCCCAGAGCTGCAATTCTGAAACTGCAACAGTGAAACTGCAGCTTAAGAGTTTCAACCAAGAATCCTCAGTTTAGGGCCCTTTCACTTCGCAACTGAAACTCTAACTCTACCGCAGCAACATAGTTATTGTTTCCTGCCACCCTTTGACGATAAAACTTTGCGTACCAATTAGGGTCATTTTGCGAAGAGGGCCATGCGCAGCGTGGTGACGAGTGGCTGACCGCACCACACGGTCGTTCTGGACCTCTTTGTAAAGGCAGCGCTCAGCTTCAAGAACTAGGCCGAAATTCTTAAGAATATCCGTACTATGTCCTATGCGTATCAGCATTTTCTTCTTGACCAATATTATATTTTGAAAAAGTCAATTAATTTTATTATTTTAAAGGGATTTCTCGTTGACGTTAGACAGAAACCCTTACGGATATTCTCAACGAGAACGCTTTTGAAATTTAGACTTCTTTATTGCTTCAGTTGATGCTAGAAATTAAGACCCTTGTTGTCATGAGGGATTACTGCACTCGAAATTATTGTTGTTTCTAGTTCCGCGAGGTGTAACCTGGTATTTCTGATGTGCTTCGAAACTTCCAGCTTCAATCATTTTCATTCGTTGAATATTTCATATCGGGGCCTCGTTTCAGCAATATGAAGAGATTACTGAAAATCAATAGTGACCCGGGAGCCTACTTATACAGTATCTTAAGTTCTGCTAATATAATAATTATTACTTGAGAATTAGTTTCACTCCTGTCTGATATTGATCTAAATGTAATACCGCCATATGTACTGAATGACTTTCAACGAAAATTGCATGAGAAAACCTCATTTTTACGCACTATTTATTAATGTTCGCTTTGCTGTTCATTTGCATTACAAACGGAATGCGTAATGCAGATCCAGAGTGCACAGGTTACAGTGCTTGGGGGTATTATCCGCGCAAATTCGGGCCGGCTGTTTTCGTTTGTTTTTGAATAATTAACAAAGTGCACGGCCTCATTTGTAGCTGATGGTTTTTAGGCAAAAAGCTCCTGCATCGCGTCGCTGGACCAGGCGTGTTTTGCTGAGAATATCTAGGCGAGTTGGTCGTGGCCTTTCATCTAGTGCTCTCGTACAGCTTGCTTTTTTTCTTTTTAACGGAAGTAATTGATAGCATCAAACTGAGAGGTGCGACTAACGCTGTTGATGTTCTAGGGCACCTCATCAGCCTTGTAACGAGACATCAAAGCTCTCTCTAGTATTCCATTAGGGGGCAACTCTCCCGTGCAAATGAACGTGCACTGCTCAGCTCGGGGTGTCCCCGTCTGTGTGCGTCCCTGTGAGTGTGTGTGTGCGTGCCCCTGTGTGCGGGGGAGGGGGAAGGGCTAGAGCCGGTCACTCATC
>VOMN01055144.1:0-13178 GCA_014899125.1 Orchestia grillus
TAGATTTTTTCATTTTCTAGATGTGTGAATAATGCAATGCTACTTTATTTTATGCTCCAGGTTAAAATTGCTTTCGTTCATTCATCAGTTGGTTTCACTTTTAGCGAGCCAAAAAATGCGTTGGACTGTTTTGCCCCGGCATCTACAATACGTGCGAGACTGAGCGCAGCCGCGAGTGAGGGTGTACGTCGTGGCGCGTTGCTGTTTGTGTGGCAGAGTGAATCTGAGAGCGAAATCCGAAACTTAGCCTAATATTTATTTTGTCGGTGTTATTGTTTCATGATTTTCTCTTCTCCTATACCTAGAGTCTATGAACTGGTTCTTGGAAATTAGGAATTTAGACCCGGTAGTAAGAACTTTAATTGTAAGCTTGACACCTCACACCTAGTTCCCAGAACTCGATCTGAGATTCGAGTTGTCCTGGATTTGACAGATCTGAGCTGTCCTGGATTTGACTGATCTGAGCTGTCCTGGATTTGACAGATCTGAACTGTCCTAGATTTGACAGATCTGAACTGTCCTGGATTTGACAGGTCTGAGCTGTCCTGGATTTGACAGGTCTGAGCTGTCCTGGATTTGACAGGTCTGAGCTGTCCCGGATTTGACAGGTCTGAGCTGTCCTGGATTTGACAGATCTGAGCTGTCCTGGATTTGACAGATCTGAGCTGTCCTGGATTTGACAACTCGGATCTGGTTCTGATGACCTGATTTCTAGGACTTGACATCCAAGGCCTAGTTCTGAGTATCTGACACCAACGCCCGCTTCTCAGGACCTAGTTCCTGAAGCCGTTTGTTCCGAGCACTGGCGCGATGCAAATATTGCCGTTTAAGATGGCATCCCCTGTTTATTTCTGCACATTGACTGTCTAAATTAACTAACAACTGTAGTCATAACAAGTACATGTTCAAGCTACCAACATTCAGGATTCGCTGGTATTCAGTCAACAACCAGGAGCAAGTCATTGGAAGGCGCAGGCGTGCTCGTATGGACCCTTTTCACAATTGGCAATAAAGGATATATGAATTTTACCTTCTCGTGTGATGCTTCCCCGAGTCAGAGACGATCTGCTTTCTGCTGTCCGACGCTGGTGCGAGAAGCTAACGTTAACCCTGGACGCTACGGAGTGACCCAAGTCACTCGATAATTCAATTTTTACAGCACTCTAACGGTGTAAATTCACATCTCTGCCTTTGGTAACGAATCCGACCTGTATAAGGCCAATGATACAGTTAACCCATTCTTGTTCTTGTTTTCACACATACATTCCTGCAAACACTCGAACATCAAACGAACAAAAAAAGATTAGGTAGTTCACTGCTCGAAGTTTTCCAACGGCGTGGAAACTTAGTGTCGGGTTTCCCGACGCGCACCTTCATGTAGACCCTATTCCAAGCGGCGGAACCACGCAATGAACATAAATCTTTCAAAAAACGAGGTCGATATTGCTACTTGTTCTCGCTCGTACTTTGTCGCTGTTATTGTTCATTTTTTGTTAGGTTTAAGCGACGTGTAATCATTGTGTGAGCCGTCAATAGCGGTGGAGGCCTAGATGGTTTAAAAAATTTCAGAATGGGTTTGGTTCTCTGGCGTTTGCCATCGGTTCATTACGGCGTACACCAGTCGCCTTGACTTCTGCGGTGTCCTGTGGGGCTGTGTGCCCCCTGACCTCCTGCCGGCTTTGGTCTGGAGCTGGTGCTGCGGCTGGTGGAGCTGGTGCTGCGGTTGGTGCAGCTGGTGCAGCTGGTGCTTCAATTGGTGGAGCTGAAGTTAACGCTGGTGTTCAGCTGGAAAAGCAAGAGCTGGCGCTTCGTATGACGTGCCCGCTTCTCCCACGGCGGGTCAACCTTGACATTTCTGAACTAGATTTGTTAAAGTGGAGCCTTGGTGGTCCTGGGGGCCATCTTCTGTGCTGTTGTTGGCCTGCAGCACCCCTGGCACCCCCTCCTCTCCCTCTGTTGTTGGGATCCATCGTATTGCTGGGGTCCTTCGCATTACTTGGGTCCCCCGTAGTGCTAAGGTCCCCCGTATTGCTGGGGCCCCCTGTATGGCTGGGGTACCCTGTATTGCCGGGGTACCCCGTATTGCTGGGGTCTTTTCGCATACCTGGCATCTCTCGTATTGCTGAGGTCTCCCGTATTGCTGAGGTCTCCCGTATTGCAGGAGTTATTCTCCCTATCAGGACTCACACCGAGCAGTGCACCACCGCATTGGTGCTGTGGTGTGCCACCGTGTCGGACCTCCAGCTCTCCGAGTACCTCACGTGGCAACTCAACGCTCGTGATAGCATCCGTGTGTACGTACGCACGTACGTGCACGCGGCGTGCGCACCCTACTTGTACACTTACACGTGCGTGCATCGGACGTGTGTACGTGGGTGCATCGGACGTGTGCACGTGGGTGCATCGGACGTGTGCACGTGGGTGCATCGGACGTGTGTACGTGAGTGCATCGGACGTGTGTACGTGGGTGCATCGGACGTGTGTACGTGGATGTGTGTGTGTGTGTGGACTTAATTTCCCACACAGGAACAGCTCTGCTGGGAAGCGTTCCTGGGGTCATGGACTCGGAGCATCCAAAACAAAGACGAGGGTGCGCTGCGGTGGACCAAGTCTGGGACGTTCATTCATACATCCACCACAAAGAATTTATATTTGCCAATGAGCCACAATCAATGAGAAATGACTGATAATTACGACGTAGTCTCTTGACGCGCGTGTACGCGTGTGTGTGTGTAGGACTCTGCTTGTTCCAGCGCGTCTAGGAATCTAGAGCTTCTCTCTTCCTGCCGCAGCTTTGTCTTGTGTGACGCGCAGTGCTCGCTTCGGTCGCCCTCAGGCATTGTTACTTTTGTTAGCGTCTTCTTCCTTCCTGCGGGCGCTGCCTCCTCCCGCAGTGCCGAGCGCGAGGCGCTAGTCATGCGGCAAACTCAATTGATATTTCGGGGATCTTTGCTAATGTGTTTTGTGCAAATTTGGGGCGACGCTTCTTTGTGGCCGTGACTCGCGCGCGCTCCTGGATCTCGGGAGGTGGGCCGGGGAGGCAGGAGTTGTGTTCCCTCTAAATCACATTGGCGACATGCTTTTCAAGCTGAGGACAGATACTTCGCAGAGCGATCCAGCAATGAGGGATGAAGGAGAGGAAGAACCAAGGTAAGATATTGCGCACACGGGGGATTTTGTTGGCATTTACGGTATGCTTGTTTGGTTGAACGAGAGAGATTATCTTTTTTCATCGTTCCGTGGTTGATTGTCATGTATTCAGCAGCCAATTATACAAAAATTATTCGTTAGTTGTGAATGAGAGTCAGATCATAGTCATTTATGCGATGAAGCTCTCGCACCACTGCGGGTGGTGGTACCGTTATCTCACCATATACACTAGTACTCTCTGTAAAATTTAAGATATACATGCATTCGAAAGAAAAGTGCGTCATTCAAAGGTGCAATTCACGGTCTTCTTTACAGTTCCAAATGTGAGTGTTGTTAGAAGTGAAGAGTTAAAGCACGTCACATGTGGGTTAGGGACCCTCGTCACACCACGAGCCTCGTCACACCACCACTCTCGTCACACCACCACCCTCGTCACCCCACCACCCTCGTCACACCACCACCCTCGTCACACCACCACCCTCGTCACACCACTACTCGTCACACCGTCGACTCCGTCTCATCGCCCCGGAATTTTTTGTAGACCTTTGAGTGCATAGCGATGGAGTTATATTTTCATAACTGTTCGCTGAGCCTACAGTCGTAATGAAATATTCAGTTCCTGCCACCAGTACTTGAAGCTTATGTTGTTACAGTAGCTGGAACCAGGTTCTGGAAGAAATAATTGAGTATCTGTAGCAGTTACCTTGAACTAGTACTGAAAACTATTGCGTAAAGCCCGCGCTTGAAACTATGACGTAGAACCAGTACTCGGAAACTACCCAGCACCAGTACCTGGAAGAGCGCCTGCAGCCAGTGTCCAGAGCCAGGTACAATTTACATTGTGGCTGTGGGTTTCCTTGTGTGATGCAAGTGCCACCATTGCGTACAGCCAGTGCTGGTGGGCGTGCGTCCAACGGCACGCAGGAAACACCTGGTTTGAGGTCCCCACATGGATGGGACCCCGTCGTGGCTCACACAGCTCTCTCACCCTGCTAGCTGCGGCCGTCGTGATGAGCTGTGTAGCAGTCGAGCAAAGAACACGACAAAAAGTGGCACGGCTTCTATCTCTGGGCGCCCCCAATTACATAGATGGATGGAAGGATGTTACAGTGTGGTCGGGGACTCGCATCCTTTATAGCACTTCTCCTTCTCTTGCGATCAGCGCAGCTAGCGGTATCCGTCCTGCTTCCAGCATGCCTGTCCGATCTTCTATTCACCGCTGATTCCAAACTATTATTATTTCAGCTCGAGACCTGTTCTTAAGTATCCTGCAGCCTGGCTCATGTGCAGTGAAGCCGACTTGACGTAAAGGTCACAACTGCAGCTGTGTGCACCAGAGTGTCTAGTTTGTATCCTAGACCCTAAGGCTGACTTGTTGGGTGTCCTAGGTACTAAAGCTGGCTAGTGGTCTATCTTAAATTCTAAAACTGGCCGGTGGTGTATCCTAGATGCTATAGAGCTGGCTAGTGATATATCTTAGGTACTAGAACTAATTGGTGGTGTATCGTATAGATACTAGAGCTGACTGGTGTTATATTCTTGATTCCTTAGACCTGACTAGTGGTATACGCTATGTACCAGAGCTGAGCGGTGTTATATTCTTGATTCCTTAGACCTGACTAGTGGAATACCCTAGATACCAGAGCTGACCATAGTTGTTTGCTTGCTAATACAGTACTGCACCCTATGTACTACACAGTCTGTTTTGCAGTGGCATCTAAAATTATTTCTGATTAAGCCGCCCGAGCGCAGATGTCGCCGCCGGATAGATGATTATCGACGGGGCGTCGAACGAGGTCGACTGGATATTGCGCTGACTGTAGCGGTGGTTCGCGCTGCTATCATCTACGTGTGCACCCTAAAACTTAGGTTGCAACTTTTGTTAAACTCACTGGAGATATTTCGTTTAATTGAAAAAAATTTCCACCTTCCTAAAGATACTAAGACGGTCATTGGTATTGAAATTTTTAGGTTTCAGTTTACTGTAGTTTTTGTATATATTCATGCAGTGAACATGTGTGTATATTCGTCACTGCAGGAGTAATTTAGCATTTTCGCTACTGATGTACGTATTCATTGCTACAGAGATTGTTGGTAACTATCGCCGTATAGACGGCCTATCTTCACCACCCTAGGCACCACACATAGTCACCACTCCAGACACCACACACAGTCACCACCCCAGACATCACCCACAGTCACCACATCAGGCACCACACAGTCACCACCCCAGACACAGCACACAGACACCACCACAAACATCACACACAGTCACCACATCAGGCACCACACAGTCACCACCCCAGACACCGCACACAGTCACCACCCCAGACATCACCCACAGTCACCACCCCAGACATCACCCACAGTCACCACCCAGAGTTTCAACAGCGCACCACACGGCCCCGGGCCCGACGTGCTCTCTGTCTCAGCGTGCGAGCGTCGAGACCGTGTTTTTGCCGCCCGCGTCTCGCGACGGTACGCGGCAAAAGGGTGACGCGCTCACATGTGAAAGCTGCATCTCGAGCGCGGCTTAGGCTCAACTAACGCAGCGTAGCGTAATGCGGTGTAACATAACGCGGTCCTATGTAATACGGTGTAAGTAATACGGTGTAACGTAATACTGTATAACATAACACTATGTAACATAACACTGTGTGACGTAACAAGGTGCAACATCACACGGTCCAACATCACACGGTGCAGCACAATGTCGCAGGATTTTAGTTCATGGGCCCCGAGGGCTGTTTCCACACTCCGCTTATTGCAAAACTGAATACGCCATCTATCCCTATGATGATTAACTTATGTACTACACCTGTATCACATATATTAAATACTGGTATTATGGTGAAGAAATGTCAACTCATTGACCTCTCTCTTGAAGCACATTTGTAGCATTGAAGTTATTTTCCAGTTCATTTTGCGCAGTGACGAAGAGATCGAAACTTATGGCTGCAGCCCTGGCCCGAGACAGACGTGGAGTTTGGTGACGGTCGTAGTTTACTGACTGCATCTTGCCACTTGCCCCCCGGTGGTCAACTCACAACAGCGTACGAGGGCGGCTCTGTGCTGTGTTCTCGCGGGGCTTGACCTGCGCATGCGTGTAGCGCTGGTGCTCCTCAGCTGTGTGTGTGATGTGTGTGTAGTGTTTGTGGTGTGTGTGTGTGGTGTGTGTGTGAGCAGACCTGGGCTGTGGGCAGACCTGGGCTGTGGACAGACCTGGGCTGTGGACAGACCTGGGCTGTGGGCAGACCTGGGCTGTGGGCAGATCTGGGCTGTGGGCAGACCTGGGCTGTGGGCAGACCTGGATCCTGCTGTTTTAATTGTAAGTTCGAGAATCATCTACAAACGACCGGCCTCTCATGGGACATAGGATAGGAAATAGGGTTAGGTTAATTAGGTTTGTCTACCCTATGCTATGGGGATTGGCAACCCATGGAGGGCACTGTTAGGTTATCTCAGCTGTTGATAGGCCTTCGGATCCTTTATCTTTCATGCCCACTTTACTTTTCCAATTTTCATGTCTTCTGCGCTATATCTTCTTCGTTGTTTCTTTCTTTTTATTGTTAACTTCCTGATCCTTTACGCAAGGTATTCTGTGTGGAAACACGCCTTGTGCATAGATTTTCCGTTTTCTAGAGCCGTACTAAACGGTTTTTGTGTTCGCTCTCTCCAGATCACGTTTGACGAGGATGGGGGACTTAGAATTTGTGCCATCTGAGAATTTGTGTCACGTGCGGCCATGTTGGAATTTGTGTCGCATGCTCCCATGTTGGAATTTGTACCGCGTGCTGCCATGTTGGAATTTGTGTCGCGTGCGGCCATGTTGGAATTTGTGTCGCATGCTCCCATGTTGAAATTTGTATTGCGTGCTGCCAGGTTGGAATTTGTGTCTCGTGCTGCCATGTTGGAATTTATGTCGCATGCTGCCATGTTAGAATTTTTATCACGTGCTGTCATGTTGGAATTTGTGACGCGTACTGCCACTTTGGAATTTTTATCGCGTGTTGCCATGTTGGAATTTGTGTCGCGCCCTGCTATATAGGAATTTATGTCGCGTACTGCTATGTTGGAATTTGTGTCGCGTGCTGCTATGTTGGAATTTGTGTTGCGTGCTGCCATGTTGGAATTTGTGCCCCATAAACTGCCGACAAGATGTGTGCCACAAGACCGCCGATGGCACCACAAGCGTACGGTAGGAAATCAGGTCCGTCAGCTCCAGCTCGCCGCGTTATTTGCATCAAACGCCCTCATTTTTACTTCGAAATTGTGCGCCTGAAAAACGCTCAACTTCCCTCAAGGCAATCATTGCGTGCCCATGTCACTGTCAGGCCTACAGACTTCTATGGATAATGTACGTTTAGCGAGCAGTTGTGATGTTGCTGTCAGATATTCTTTCTTTCGGTCAAGACCAATTGCATCTACGCGGGACTTTGCTATGCCTCGTACGGGTGATAAATTCTAATATGCGTGTACACAAAAGTATATCCACGAATCTGTGAACTGCATGTGTTGACTAATGTATACGAGTTTTTTATGCAACAGTATTGCTTTCAAGACGCTCGTCTCTCGCTGGGTTTCTTGTGTGGTCATAACCTCCCGTTCCATCATCAATTCGCAAGAAAAATCCACTGCAGTTTTCTTGATGAAAAATGTAGAAAGAAATATTTGGGTTGCTGAGTTCCTCGGTAACCTTTGCCTACGTTCGCTGAATGCTGCATGGCAGTTTGCAGCAAATTGTTTAAATTTTGCAGCGCATGAATCTTCTGTTTCGGTGAACCGTGCTGCTGCTGCAGGCGCGTAGCCTTGCATATGTATAAGAGTCGCTCCTGCAGGGCTGCGTAGCCAACTTAGGGGAGCAAGTTCCGTGGACTACCAGCCGAAATTTCATCTAAATTTCAGGCAGCAGAGATGAAATGTGTTCTAACTTCGGGAGGAGCAGCAGCCAAAATTTGCTCTAACACGTACGGAAAAGAAGGAAAGATCTTTCGGAAGTTGTTGAGATCATGGCTAAAATTTCTGTGAGATACTGAAAGTGTAACTAAATATTATGTAAGTATAAGACAACATAGACGGAAAGTTTTTATCCCGTAAACTGAATAATTTTGAACTTCTGGCGTTTCTAGGAAATAGGCCTAAATTTACTCTGTCTCTAACGTTACAGCGAGTTGGTCAGTGAATCGTTGACAATTGAATGCAACATTCAACACATTCCATGTTTCTGGCGTAGATAATCTTCAACATTAAGATCAGCTTTCAAACAGAAGTAAGTGGGTGACAGATTTAAAACTTAAACGTGAAAGTAAACTTGAACTTGAACGTGAACTAGAACAGAATTACGTCCTGGTTGTGTTAGGTCGTAATTGTTGTAACGTTTTCCATGGTAGCTGACGTTTCTGGAGTTCCACGAGATTGCTGTGTATGGCTAGTGGCATATAGACGGTGATGGTTATGCCACATGGCTAGTGACATATAGACGGTGAGGGTTATGCCACATGGCTAGTGGCATATAGATGGTGAGGGTTAGGTCACATGGTTAGTGACATATAGATGGTGAGGGTTATGCCACATGGCTAGTGGCATACAGACGGTGAGGGTTATGCCACATGGCTAGTGGCATATAGACGGTGAGTGTTATGCCACATGGCTAGTGGCATATAGACGGTGAGTGTTATGCCACATGGCTAGTGGCATATAGACGGTGAGTGTTATGCCACATGGCTAGTGGCATATAGACGGTGAGTGTTATGCCACATGGCTAGTGGCATATAGACGGTGAGTGTTATGCCACATGGCTAGTGGCATATAGACGGTGAGTGTTATGCCACATGGCTAGTGGCATATAGACGGTGAGTGTTATGCCACATGGCTAGTGGCATATTGCCGCTGGGACTTTAACCAGGAAATGGTCGGTGCGCTGGTAGGTAGACTAGATAAAGACAAAGAAAATATGTCTACACCCCTTCTGTTCTTTGGGATGCACAAATTTTCTTCAGCTGAGAAGCCAGTTCAATATGAATAGTATCATTAAATTTGGATATATTTTGTTGCATTTTTTTCGTATTGTTGGTGGCAAATGTCCATCGTTATGAACAGCGTGCGAGGTAGGTTAGACGTCATTAACGTTGATTTAAATGGCACCCATGGAAGCGCGGCTGCTTCGTACCATGGTGAGGGCGCGATCTCTACGACTGGGCCGAGGCCAAGGGGCGCACGTTTTCCTGCCTTATGAATGAACAGAAGGGAGGTTGCCCGCTCATCGGAGGTAAAATCACCTCTTATTAACTCTTGGGACTCGTGTATTAATCACTTCTTATTAACTTTTGAGACTCATGTCTAGGGATTTATGAGCTCGTTTCCTCAAAATATATCTAATAACCTATAATATATTGTAAGCTCAAATCACTTCCTCATCATGGCTGCTGTGCGCGTGCGCCTTCGTACGCCAGACTAAGCACAAAAATAATTACTCCTTCGCAGCAATCAATATAAAGATGTTCACGCGATGCAAGGTTTGCAGTACATCAGTTAAGATGTTCTTAGTCGAACCTGAAAACTTAAGGCCGATAACAAACATCTCAGACACTGAGCCTCTCCTTCCACGTCCGCCTCACTCACACGGGCAGGCCCCGTCACTGCCGTGTTGGTGACGCCTCTGCGAGCTCGACCGTGCGCTCCCCTCATTCCTGCGAGTCTTGGAAACCAAACCGATGTTGAGCAAAAGTTTATAAGGCGTTAGAGGTACCGATGTTGGGAAATTTTAAAGGATGTGTAACTTAATTAAGCATTTCTGTAACCTAGAAACGTCAACGATTGTATAAATTTTTCCTGAAAGTTGGGGATTGATCGCTTTTCAAATTTTGGTAACATAGATACGTGAAATATTCTATTAGCGTTCGATCGAATGTGTAGATTTTTCAACTCGGTAAGCTTTCGTAACGTAGATTCCTCAAATATTTTTTAAGCATGTATGGGCTCAAAGTAAAGAATTAAAAGTTTATAAGCTTCGTTTAACACAGTCACTTCAAGTATTTGATCAGTTTTTGTCGATAGTGAAAGATTAAATGTCGTTTCGAAATTTCCGTAAAATCGGTGTTCTGACTTGATTACAGCTTCTCTCCAGTTGTTCACTGCCACCCCGTACAGAAGACCTGTGCCTGTGTAAAGTTTGCGTAAATTCCAGCCGCTCTGTAACTCGTACGACTGAAATGTCTTCATTCTTCGAAGCTATTTTAAGAGCTTCGTACGATGACCTCCTGCTTTGCGACTGTAGCGACCCCAAACTAGCGCGCCCAGTTGATGGGTCCCGCAGTGAACTGCTTTCTCACGCTGGTGAAAACTTCCGAGACCATTTTGTTAGGTCCCGTGCATGCGGGAGCGGAACTTTCCTGAACTTCGCCAGCCTTCGCAAGTTCAGTGGAAGTCGACTTCAGCATATCGAGCAAGGCTGGAGGTCGCTCCTGGCACCAGCGGCAGCAGGAACAGCATCAGCAGGAACACGCAGCAGCAGGAACAGCAGCAGGAACAGCAACAGGAACCACAGCAGCAGGAACAGCAGCACCAGGAATAGCAGCAGGAACCACAGCAGTAGGAACAGCAGCAGCAGGAACAGCAGCAGCAGGAACAGCAGCCCCGGGAACACCGTTACGACCCGGGCTGGCGTGAACACAAAGGCAGAAAGTTGCGGCGAGTGTCGGCGCGAAGGTGACCCCGACATGACGACCTAAAACCAGGTCTCCCGCCCGGTGACCGTGCGAAAACTGCGCCAGTGGTGCGACGCTGCTTATGTTTTCGCCTTCTCTGATGACGGGCGCTGCATTCAACGCCTTCTGGAATAGATTAGAATAGAAAATGGCTACAGGGGCCAGCCTAGTGGCTCATTCTTGAGTTGCTACCAATACCTATGCCGTCAGTCAGCGAGATTAATATCCCGTGATTACATCACACCGTCTAAGCGTTGTTTGTCGTGCAGCTGGGACCGAGGGGGCAATATTCTACCTCGAATGTGTGCCCTGCTCGAGGGGATGCGCTGAAAGGGATTGTCCTCCGCCGTGTCTTAAAAACTCATCGGCCTTCGGGGATAGGTAGATTTCCCGAGCTGTTCTTCTCTGCTTGAAAGATTTACTGTTTGAACTGACGGTGGACCAGAAACTGAAAATGAACTGTAAACTAAAACTGACACTCGCTGTCGGAATGACATAAAAGGTGGCAACGGCGTTTGAGCCCGTAGCATAACACAGGCAATAATATTTAAAAAATTTCCCTCTCACAAATCATGATTTGGCTCGCGGTGTTTGACGAGTGTAGTAAAGCCTCGATGGAAATGAAATATTTACAGGGAGGGAGGCTCACTTTTTAACCCTTCTCCTTGCAGGACGAGTTAACTCGTTTTCACCTGATTTTTTATGCAGCAACTTTAGGCGATCAAACTCGCCTTATTTTCATCTGTGAATGGCAAAGCCTGGATGAATTTACTCATCTGTCCTTGACTCCTTTTTGTGCAAGCCGCGACCATTTCCCAGTGCACTCACACATCTGAAGATAACTACAAAAATCATTAGTCTAGTATAGCCCGTCTTTGTCAATAACCTGCCGAGGAAAGGATTAACACTGAGACGAGCCTCTTCGTTCCTTGAGCCAAGTTTTAGGCGCAATTTCTTAACTTCTTGTGTGACTGGAGGTGTTCGTGGATCACCTCAAAGAGTGGAGGCAGAACCAAAGGCCTCACGTCTGCAGTCGGGATATTTCCCTAAATTTCCCTAAACTTGCGGAGTCGTGACCGGCATGGGACGAGTGAGTACGTATGTACATGCATTATTATCCGAGGATATGCATATTTATACCGCGTATGCATACAATTCTTAGGTGTAACGTATGGATTAGGGATCAGCATCAGTGGGATATTATTTGAGTTTCATGTTATGAAACTTTTTTTTTCCATGTTCTTATTCGCAATGGACGGAACCCATCGACTTAGTACGATGGTTTAGGAAGTCTAGTGATTATTTCGTCAGATATATATTGACAGTCCAACAGTACTCACTGTTGTGGGATTTTGGATGAGGTGAGAAACTTCTGATTTTGTCGAACGTCCTCATATTGTGCCCAAGGTGCCTTGGCTGCGCCCTGCTCTACAGGGCACACTTCAGTGCACGCGTCTGACGCATTCATTTAATTCTCGCGGCTGTGTCGTGTACCTGCAGCTGCATCAATGACTTAATGGTCCCTGGTACCTGTGTGTTGCACCTGTAGCTGTATGACTGACTTGATGGTCCCTGGTGTTTCTCTGATGCATTTCATGATTGATGCATCTGGAACTGTCACTGATTTAATTAATGGCTCCTCGTCCCCGCATGGTAATCATAATTAATAATAAGTATGTAATTTAATTGCCAAACGAAAGCTTTTAATTGTTACGATCTAATTTGCAGCAGTCACAGAGCTTCAAACGAAAGTATATGTAAGTCATAATAAGGAAATTTGACATTCGTCATAACGTTTCAGTCTGCATGCTCTGGATCATAGCTCGCGAGCAAAACTGCGCTGTCTACCTTGGTCTCTATCTCCTCTGCGCTTCAAAGCTCGCACGGAGTGATCCATTCTTGCACTACCTGGATCACGACAAGTCTTACCACCTGTAATCCGGTATAATTTTTTTTACATCAGGCGCTCCAACGGCAATCCAAATGCTGAAATAATAAAAATGGAGAAAACGCAACTGTTAGCATTGCGGGTGAAACAAGGAGAACGAAGCGAAATGATCCGGTGAGTCTCAGGTCGTGCAGTTGGCGGGTTGAGCTGTTCCTGTAGTGAGCGCGAGCTCGGCCGAGATGAGTTCTCACAGCCTCACTCGAGACTGGGGCAGCGAAACTTCCCGTGCGCGAACTTGCAGCGCTCTCGTGTACGCCAAGAACGAAGTGCGAGAGCAAGGGAGCGTGTTCTCTCTTCATTTCTATCCGCCCCTCTGGCATTCCCCTCCTCCTCCTCCTCCCCCACTCCCCCCAGCGTGTGGGGAGTTGCTTGGG
>VOMN01055154.1:0-12368 GCA_014899125.1 Orchestia grillus
GGAGAAAAAATTGACGTGCTAGAAAAAACTGCCTACAGATTTGGAATCAGCATGCCAATCTTAGTCTAAATAAGCTCAAAAATCTAACTCAACAGAGTTTTTTGGGGGGAACCCCGCAGTGCAATGTACTAGTATTGATAGCATTTAGAGCTCTAATTAGTTTCATAATGTAATAAATTACATTAAGAGCATTCAGAACACTAAGCAGCTTTAAAATATAATAAGTAGCCCTGAGAACATTCAGGACACTTATCAACCGCATAATGTCATGCCCTACCGGGGCCAAAAAATTTGTCGCACCCAGGAAAAATGTGGATGTAACGAAAGCAATCAAGCTTCATAGTTTATAGGACCGCTTTTCACATGGATTACAGCTTTCATTCTATTTGGTGTAGATTCTACAAGATTTTGCAAACAATCTAAACGAATATTTGGCCAAGTGCGAGCAAACGTTGAGAAAGATCTTCCAACAAAGAAGGAAGAAGGGCTGAGACTCGCAGCTTCTTCTTCAGCTGCTCTCATAAATTTTAGATAAAGTTTAAATGAGGAGACTGCGGAGCCCGCTTCCTATGAGAAAATAATGATTCATGATCTGTGAACCAATCTTGCTATACATGAGACTGGTAGATACTAGCGTCATCGTCTTCAAAATACTGGAACAAACACGGAAATGAAAATCCGTAGACGGGTGTACTTGGTCATATAGGATGTTGAAATTATCCTGAGATTGTATTTTCTTTTTGCGCAAGGTTGCCGAACCCAATCCCGATCATGGGAAATACCCTAAGATCATTTCACTACACTCGGAAGCCTACACTGTCAGAGTGATGCATGAAGGATCCAAAGTTTCATTTGCATCCCGTCACACTATAACTCGGCTACCTTTCTAGGACGAGGTGAACCTTGATTCATCTGGCCATGGGACGTGTTGCCATTGCTCTAGAGTTCAGTCTTCATCGTCTTTTGCATATTGGAGCCGTTTCGTCAGATTAGCTATTCTGAGCCGTGGTTTCCTAGTGGCGACACAACTCCGTAAGTCCACTTCCTCCACTCATCTCGGGGAACGATGTGAGCGTCAATTTCATTGGGACCTACGTTAAACACACTAGGCAACTGATGAACCCTTTTCCGCCGATTTACTTTCACAAATTTCATCAATTGCTCGAGTAAACGCCTGTTACGAGTATTCAGAATTCCAGCAGTACCACCATCACCACTGAATGACTGCACTTCACCATTTTTCTACCCCTGAGCAATTGTTCTTTGCACAGTCCTACGTCTTATGGCCATCATTTGAGACACTTTTGTGGCGGATTTTCCAGCCTGGTGCAAACATATACTCTGTCCTGTATCAAAGACAGGGGCTTGTAATTTTTTTTCCAGCGGAATTAGTTACGCTCGTTGTCGTGAGGACAGCAGGTGCAGTAATGACCCTTAAAGTCACTGAAAGGAACCATGATTACCATATTCTTATTTCTTAAATTTGTTACGAGGAAATCTATAGAAAATTCCTTAAATTATGTCTACATTTTACAAGGCTGTAACAATTTTTTTTGGCCTGGTAGTGCAGATAGCACTGAGAGTATTCAGGGCACTAACTCATGGAGGTAAACACTCAAGTTCTTAGCGACTGTGAGCGTAAATAAAGGAAAATGGAATAAAGTTCACTCATATATTCCAGTACCAGGACTGGATACATCTCGATGGATAGTGTGGTTACTAATTTCATTCCAGGTGTTAGAGTAATCCAATGAAACTAATGCCCGTAATCCTATTTCTCCTTAATTCTAGGTGAGGATAAAAGCGTTGATTGATCGAGTCTACTCTATCCTGCACAATACAGGTGTGACGTATGTATGCACATAGCATCAACGTTTTGCTGAACTTTTCGACAGAAATCTTCTGTTCTACGCTCGCATTATGAGTGAATATTGCATTAGGATTTTAAAATTTTCTACATCATAAGTGTAAAAATCATTGCATGCGCTGTAAGGCTTCAAGAATGGAATGACCTCTACTTCGTGCGTACGGCCGCCAACAACCAGACGTGACTTGGCCGGTGGTTCTCAGGCTTTTTAATTCACTGGCTTATCAAATATTGAGATAGATATAATTTTAGTGCCACTATCAAGTCCGCAATTGAAACCCCTGTATAATCGATCAGAAACTTCAGATTCATAGAAAATTGTAGCAATATCAATGATGGCATTTATAGTTGTTCCAAACTCATTTATTTATGTATAAATAAGGCTATATTCTACATTTCTTACATAACTTAAAACTTGTCATTATTAGATGCCAACAATTCATAACCAAAATAACGTCAGATTATATCGTATGTTATTGAAAAAAGCCCTTTTAATTTTCTTTAGATTAGATTAATTTATGATACGATATTCAGTGTCCTATCTATTTAGGACTCTATTGCATATCAGTGGGCTGTAAAGGGGAACGAAGAGACTAACCAAGTAACCAACAAACTGTGAATTATTGTGTAATTTTACGACATCGATGAGTGTAGAACTGCTGCTCTCAGTACCTCCCAGCACTTGATAAAAAAAAACTTAAAACAATTCTGTAAGGCTGGAATCATTCGAGGGTCTACAAAAGTAGCAGTAATATTTGGTACATAATTATCTAATTTTATTTTTACCTAAACAATACGCAGTTACAGACCCGTCGCATTTACAATAAACAACAGCGGAGCGAGATGTTTTAAGTTCCGATGCCAGGAGTGTAGTTCTCGGATGTTTATGAACAAAGGCATTGATCTGATCATGTCTGATGGCTGATCGCTGTGCTGTCCCTCATTTGATATAGAATGTCCACCAGAGAGGGCGTTTAGCAATTGCTGCTGCGTCATCTGTGACAGAAACGCTGGGCTCTGTGCGCCGGGGCCTGCTTTGTGGGGTAGATGCTGGGNCTTTGTGGGGTAGATACAATTCCCCATCAATCAAGGAACAGCATTATACACGCCAGTATTGAGTTTTGGGCGCGTTTTATTAATAAATTAACAACGTCAGGTCTCAAAAATGAACCGAAAATTTAATCTAAACCATAATAAGAGCTTGTCCGTCCGTCACACTCTGCAGTAATGCATCGGAGAAATTCTGTCCCAGTTCAATCAATTACGATCTATTCTATTTCATGAAGTTTTCCTAAACTTTACAGAAAATTATAAAAGAAACCATCTTTTCGTAGCGGTTACACCCATCTATTATTGTCTCTGCTGAACAATTGAGAATGAAACATTTGTAATTATTAAGCGTTTGAGAACTCTACTTTGGTGTCTATAGTGCAATACCGTTCACTTCGGCCACTTTGTTCCGGTAAACTCTATTTTCACGCAGATTTGTTACGACTGTTAATGGAAATTCATAATTGAGTGAAACTTTACTATGCTTTCATCACCAACGGCACAAGAGATAGAGCAACGAACACCCAGAGGCTGCTGAGCTGTTCAATGCTACTCAACGACGAGATGGTCGGGATAACTTGAAATTTCACAACAAACTACATCAAAAATAATTATCAAAAACTAGTTTTAAAGTCACGTTCACACTTGTTTTTAATCTTGTATTCTTAATTATTGAAAATCGATGTGACCCATACTTTATGTGACTGATTTTGGAATAAACGATTTTTCGTTTTTCTTTTCTCATGAGAATTTAATGGGAAAATATCTATGTGAGCCGGTCAGATATGCAGCAGTATCGTATGTAGATAAGTTACTAAATATTTAATCTCAAATTAATGTAATCTGAAGGAAATGTAATGATTTATTTTTATAGAATACATCACAGTAATTTGGTGAACATAGTTTCGTTACGAATAGCTGATTTCATAGATACAGAAACGATAAGGAATGTTTGTGACCCATAGCATGACACCCTTGGAAAATACAATTAATTTCAAGAATGAATACAGTAAGCCCCGTCATTTTACCGGGGCGCGTGTACTTGTGTTAAATAATGTATTGCTACGTCACTGGCACCGACTGCCTTCTCTGACACAATCTTGCAGACTACCATACCCCAAAATATGTCCTCGTAAATTTTCTTCAAATTCCCTTAGTGTGTGAATAAATGGTTACACTCAAAAAATATATAAACTTGGCGTAATATTATTTAGCATAGATAGATTTGGATACATATAAACAATGCTAAGATTTTTAATTCGGCTGACTTAGTGAGGGCAATATACAAATATCCAAAAACAACACAAATATCCAATAGCAACACAAAAATCTCGTTTTGCTTTTTGCTCTGAGAAATATCCATCGCAGAATGAAATTTGTTGTTGATCCCAAAATAAAATGAAAAAGCAACAAGTTTCTCATTTCCAATACTGATTGCTGAGCGTACTAGCCATCCTACGGCCAGGTGAGGTATTGCAGCCGTTGAGAACCACCGGCTCCAGTCCAACTTTACCTTCACAGGAGTGGACCGTTCGAGAACAGCGATGGCGTTGTCCATTGCCAGTTTGTGCTCTAGCCCTTCGTGCTTAGCAATAATGCACGGGCCCCTTGTACGCTTCATCAGCGTACGGAAAAGTGCATCGTATTCAGCGGCCAACAACAGAACGTCTCTAGCAAACTTACTTTGTTCTCGCACGAAATAACGAGCAATTGTTCGCACGTCTTCCGACCGTATAGTTTTGGACTAGAGAATAACCATACTCGAAACTAATCGGAATCGTCTGGAAGATCCGGGAGTGCCCGCCAAACTCTTTGACACCCGCTGCTACTGTAATTCATATCCTTACCTTCGAGTTCAGATGCTCTATTTTCACTTCAACGCGCAGTGAAGCCTTCGCGACAATCGTGATTATAACTTGAACTTTTTTGAACGTCTGAATTTTGCAAACAGTTTCCCTCTGATCTGATATCATTTTCCCTCATGCATGAAAATGATATAATTTCGAACAGCCTGTCACGACACGCTGGACACAAACAGCCTGTCACGACACGCTGGACACAAACAGCCTGTCATGACACGCTGGACACAAACAGCCTGTCACGACACGCTGGACACAAACAGCCTGTCACGACACGCTAGACACAAACAGCCTGTCACGACACGCTGGACACAAACAGCCGGAAAGTGCCTGCACAAGCGGGCTCAGTTCTTCACTGGGGAGGCGAACACGATAATTCCCCCCCCGCAAAACTTTCATTCGTGAGACATTGAGTAATTTAGCATTCAACAACAACTTACTTTGATGCTCTGCTCAAAAGTGAAGACGTAGGTGGGAGGAAGAAGCGTTTGGATTCAGAAACATACAAGAAATGGTGAAATATAAAAAACAGAAAACTTGTGAAAAGTTCATAACTCATATTTCATGACGTGTTTTTAGGACTAGAAAACTATATGCTTCAAAAAAGAATATTTCAATATTTGTTCTTCACGGTAAAATATGTACCATTCACTAATGAGGTATAAATTTAAATGAATCGAAAATTGAATTTTACGTTCCTTTTGCACAAACGTTCAATTAAAAAAGTGGTATAATTCAACAAAATGAAAACGTAACACCAAGAATACGTAAGAAGTTTTTGTAGGTCGAGACAAACTGGGAAGTATTAGGAAAAACGAACGAAGATATGAGACGACTGATAGGTTACTCTGATGAACTGCGTTATGTTGAGTCCGAAAGTTGCTCAGTGTGCGAGTTGAGAGTGTAACGATGCAATGCGATTTGTTCCTCAATGCCGACGTAACATGAAACATAGCAAACGTTTCTTGAAACGTGACCTTTAAAATTCATGAAACATTTGGGCTAAAATATCTTAGTTGTTGAGGATGTGCAAGACGACGAGGATGAGAACTACAATGAGGGAGACAGAGTCCCCTCCTCGAGGAGCCAACGAACTCTTGAGAGGAATGGGTGGGGGCTGACCTGGACATCACCTCCTCCAGGTTTATGTTTTATGTTCTCCCTGGAGCCAACTTTGGACTGGGCGGAGTCTTTGAAGTTGAGCTTCTGGGACTCGATCTTGCGTGCCCCGCCGCCGGGCTTGTGGGTGGCGTTCTCGAGCGACCCAATCTTGCTCTGCGCGCTCCACTTCAGCTTCTGGGACTCGATCTGCGCACAATTTACAAAGTTCACGATTTCCTTCCTAACATGTTTAGGCTTACTTTTGCACTCATTTGTCGACTTTTTCGCTAGTAAATACAAAGGATGGGATATTATCTAGTCAACGCTTATTCACTTTTCAGATAGGTTTCATTAAAAACGTTTTGATGAAGTGAAAGGCTAGAACCCGAAGATTATTCATAATAAACATGATCAAGTGGATGCGTCTTGAAAACCCAGAGACAAATTGTGAAAAAATTCAGCCATTTTCTAACATTTTAAGAAAATAATTAGTTGTTATATTTTAGATTGGGAAATGCTGATTCCACACGGATGTTCAGGCTTCTCAGTTCTCTCATTTACCAGATTTTGATCTTCATTACGCAGACGTGTCCTTTTTTGCTCTTCATTACGTACACCTGTCCTTTGACGTTTTCATCTAGGGACTGTAGCTCAGAAAATGATACTCTAACTAGTTTCTAGATTACACTGATATCCAACAAAGAAAAAATAAATTAAATTTTCAGCTTGGCTGGTAAACGCATGACCTATTATGAATAAATATTAAAAATTGCAAAATTATATTACATGGGAGCTCAGCAGTTCAAACCAATCCAACTTGTTGAAAATTTGGCCCGCGGCGAGGTGGGTCGCAGCCGCTGTCTGGTGTCCGAAACATGGACAGCTGAAAATTCAGCAACTTCATGCCGACACAAACTAACTTCAGTGCTAAGCATCACTGTGAAACAAAACGTTTTTCTCGTTTATATTACCCCGTAAAATTTTGGTGAAAGTGTTGCCGATTTTACAGTATCAATAGGCCGAAATCGAATATGTATCTGTGAAATATTTTCAGATTTAAAGCTAACCTGTTAAAGACAGACAAGCTGAATTAATTCGATCCACATTGGGAGATTTGTTTCGATTCGACAAATTTTATATTTAGATTCACGTTTTGCAGCAATTCTACTAAGTTAAAGTGAGTTACTGCTGAAGCTCGATCAAATGAAGAACGTGTGACGCCATAAAAATGCGTCTACTCTCAATTCTGAAACAGACAGCGTAAGAATATTAAATATAAAAACATAGGAGTAAAGAGAAAATGAAGTAATTGAAATAGTAATGAGAAATGCACACTATACCCATGTAAATTAAAGGTAATGCATATGGTGTTAGACTAAACGGTTGAATTAATCCATGAAATTTCCCACCTAGTTGGTAGCAAACTAGGCCCCCTTAGCGACACCAGACGAGGTGTGTCGCAAAGACCACGCCAGGCTCTTGCGCTGGCGGCCGCCCTGAACAAACCTTGTGACCAACCAGCGCAGGAGGTTGCCATTGTACAACTCTTAAGAGTTACAAGTCCTAGTTGGATACGTCCATCTGTAAGTATTTTTTCAACCCACATAACTGTCTACTTCAATGAAATTTTCCTTTAAACACGGCACCACAAAACGGGCCATATGGTGTTAAATTGGACTATCACTTTTAACGTTTGACATTTGCTTTTGTTCAAGCTTTAGGAGTTCTGGAATGAGGGTGCCAGTGGGGTGATCTCTCACAGAGAGAGAACGCAGTCAAATGAAACATTTCACTCACTGTACGTAGAACAAAGTACCTTTTTGTCACCGCCTCTTGGTTTGTACTCTTCATTCTTGGCAGTAATGCGGCTCGAGGCCCTGGAATAGTCGAGTTTCTTGCTCTCAATTTTGACGTTGCCGCCGCCTGGTTTGTAAGACGTGTTGTTCAGCGAGCCGATCTTGGACTTCACTTGCTTCAGGTTTGGACTGGCTGACTTTCCCACTTCAACCTTATTCATTGGAAGCTCTGCTCACACATGAAGAAATAATGAAGATGGATCTAGAAATAGAACTATGTTAAATGAATACGAGTAGAGAATAATCAGAACTATTTCTGTACGTAATAAGTAGATCTTTGACGAAATAATTGCAGGACCTGGTGTCAAAATAAACTTCATTAGACATCATTGCGAAGGGAAAAGTTTTCCAGATAATTTAGGATAATTTCTGAGGAGCTGAATGCAGCATATTAAATTCCGCTTTATCTAAGAAATGATCCAAGCGATCATTACATTCGAATTTGCTATTACTGGCCTAGAGTAATCTTAAATACTCACAATTTTACTTTCAAGAGTTAGAAGTGAGCTACAGGGGATCGTAAGTGCAGCACTACAGCTGAGACCAAAAGTGGGGCGCGCCCGCTCAGCACAATGCGAGTCTCGAGAAGAAACAGTGAGCGCGAGGGACTTTTCTTGCGTGTCAAGCTTTTCTTAGTAATTGCTAGCACATTTTGTGACCGTCGAGTCCATATATGCGTTTGGAATTTGTCATTCTGTATTTCATTTATAAAGTAAAAAATCAGTCTCCTGAAATTTTGATGAAATGGAGGAAATAAGAATGTCGTACTGCTTGTCATCTAACGTACAGTGCTATCGACAAGGCGGCCTCCTACTGACGGAGTCAGTGAAGTTCGTGAGCTAGGAGAGTCAGATTTGACCAGCGAGTGGAGAAACAAATATTTACTCTAATTTCAATGTATAAATGTACAAAACACTCACAGCGATCAATGAAATTTTTTGAAAGACACAATCTTATCAAATGCAGTAGGTTTTATTACATGCGGATACGAGGCTTAACATTCGTAACAATGCATTGAAAACTAAGCTCAGGAGAAATTGTCTCGCACGAGGGCTCGTGGCAGCACTCACTCTTTCTTTCGACGGAAGCGGTGGTGGAGCCGCTGAGGCGCTTCATGGGGGAGGGGTCAACGGAGCGCGGCTGGCGCTTGCGGGGCGAGGCGCGGCCGCCTTTGGAGGCTGACGTACTGTCGCCATTCTGAGGGGACCACAATAATTGGAGTTTACGAGGCAATGCCACTGCAGGGCCACAACAATAATAATTGGAGTATACGAGGCAATGCCACTGCAGGGCCACAACAATAATTGGAGTTTACGAAGCAAAGCCACTGCAGGGCCACAACAATAATTGGAGTTTACGAGGCAATGCCACTGCAGGGCCACAACAATAATTGGAGTCTACGAGGCAAAGCCACAGCAGGGCCACAACAATAATTAGCGCACTACGCGAAAAAGCAGGGTTTGAAGTTCACGCTTTGCTGTGAAATTTTACAAGCTCATAACTTGATGGTCGCGTCATTTAGAAATCATACAGCGTTCTGCCGCCGGATGAAAATGAATCAAAAGAATAATAAAAGGCCTGAACAGAGGCTTCAACTCACGAGGAGCTACGACCTACATGTTTATCTAGTGACTACTCAAATTCATACAAAGGAACTGACATATTTGAAAACTTTAGGAAACACTTTCATCAGTGGAAAACTTTCGTATTTTTTAGGAGAAAATAATTGAAAATCAGAAGAATGGACCTGTGACAAGAAGCGTCACCGAATTAAATGCAGTTTGGCGGCGGCCGGGGCGGACTGCTGTTGGAATCCAAGCTGCCCTCCGTAGTCTCAGCGCTGAGGAATATTTTATTTCTCATCTCTAAAAGACCTATAGAATTTTTTAAAATTAAATGCATATCCTATATGGCGGAATATCCCCTTAAGGATTAGTTCTTTTCACTCGACAATCTTACTTCGCTTGTACAAGCGGTGAATTTGGCGTCGTCAAATCGCAACACGCAACAAATTTTCCAGCAAAATATTTCTAGAAATACATGTGTTTGTGCACTCAAAGTCGTGCAAAAATCTTCATAGGAAAAACACTGCATCGGCACGTAAACTAATGCAGAGAAATTACCCCAATTTGAAGTATGAGTTGAAGATTGTTTGAACAGAAATTAACATGCAGAATTCATTCTTCAGGAAGGTCCTTGTGTGCATTAGGCGTATGACAACGGAATAATTTCGGCAAAAAGACTGCATTTAACTTTTTACGGAAACAAGCTGCAGTCTACAAACTTTATATGTTACAAGACTGCATTTAGCCTTGTATGAAAAATGTATGTAATGAAAAATGTCTGCAGTAGTTTAATGAAATGGTATTGCATAGTACCAATGGTTTTTATGGAGTTAAATCCCTACAACGACTGTGATTCACTCTATAATGACCGAATAACCGAATTACTTTCGCTATAAGACCGCACTTAGCTTTAAAACGGAAAACAAACGCAGCCTCAAGCAGCCGACCCATCCACACAGTACCACTGGTCCCTACGCGGCTCAAATGGAAACAAGCAAGGGAGCCGCGCGAGAGAAACGAGCATGGGAGCCGCGCAAGGGAAACGAGCATCGGAGCCACACGAGGGAAACAAGCATGGGAGCCGCACGAGGGAAACGAGCATGGGAGCCGCACGAGGGAAACTGATGCGGCCCTAAAACTCGGGCCTGCTCAGGAAGCCTTGACGAAAGTTGTAAACATAATATATTTTTTGTGTATAATGGCTTTAAAATGCTGGAAAAATAACTCAGAGCATTAATCGCTGTAAAATTGCATGTCATTTTTGAAAAAATGAAGTACGCTTAAGCAAGTTAGAGAGCTAAAAAAAATAGTGAATTTTTGGAACGCTGCTTCTGAAACTTCTCCAGAATTGAAGTTAGATTAATTCTCTGAGGCCCTCATGACCCTTCTGAGGCCTTGTAAGTTATCCCCTACAGTTGTGCATCATGAAATGGGAAATAAAAACAAATCGCAAAAACTGTAGCAAATGATCAGAAATTTGAATCCCTTAAATCTGAAATACCGAGAATGATACGCCAAAGATGAATGATTAAACCTTAAGCCCAATTGAAAATATTTTGATAGGAGTGAAGAGCACAAGAACTGGGACAGCTCAGCGCTCTTTAGTTCATTATTCAGTAGAGCTCCAGGGCTCGTGGCGGCTCACGACTCCCGGAGAGACACAGAACTTGCTTTTCTCTCTCCGTCTCTAACTAAACATCGCAGCCCCCGTGCGCCCCACTTAGAATGAGCTACAGAATCTAATTTAGAATTTTTGTTCTACTTGTTTTGAAGTCCGGAAGATTTATCCTGAAAATTGAACTCTTGTTCTAACCATTCGCAGGACAGAGGCAAGTGAAGGCACCCACTCAGCGCCACGAGACGACCTACCAGCAAAGTGCCAGCACCATCTCCCACGTCCCCAGCTTATGACGCAATATTTCTGGCTGATGAATTGCAATTCCGACTGTAAAAATAAGCATGCAATTTGATGTAATCACTTCTAGGTCACACTCGTAGTCCACATTTTTATAGGAAAAAAAATGTAAGGCGAAACCCATAATTTTATTTCTGTTAATGATGTAACGGCCCACAGCAAGCTAAATTATATTAAAGTACACGCTTTTTTCTATGAAATATTTGAACTTTGAAAAAATGCACTTCAGATTGAATCTTACTGGAGTTCGGCTTTAAATGCTTGCAGCATATATTTTACTTACGTGAAGTACTATGCAAAGCATCAAACTACAAGACTAATATGTTAGCATAATTATATTAAAATTTGAATGAGCCTACATGCGTGCACTGCCACGGATCAGTCATGTCTGTACAGTCAGTTCGTGCACTGCCACGGATCAGTCATGTCTGTACAGTCAGTTCGTGCACTGCCACGTACCACGTCATGTCTTAACCGCTATTTGCATCTCCAATTCGTGCAGAAGTTCGTATTCTAGTTCGAAAAATGGCCAGATAATCATTGATGATCAAACAACATTGACTAAAAAAGTTTTTCTAGATTTACTGGAATAAATTTTGAGGATACAGTGGTCAATTAACATTTCCATTGCACTCTGAATCTTAATAAGACATTTTTTCATCATTTCAGTCTAGTATCGGAACAAGTACTGTAGAGTTCATCATGAAATAGAACATCAAAAACTATCGTTAAAAACGTTAGAAGATGCAGAAAATAAACTTTGAATTTTTTATCAAACAAAGGAGCCACCTACATTAGACTGACTCGTGTCCATTAGACTAATTACATTAGAAAGAGTGATATTTGTCCTGAAATTGAGCAAAATTTTGGATTGTGTAACATAAGCATTTATTATGTACATGAAGAATTTCTGATTGATATCGTTCTCAGAATGAATGGGTTGACTTAAAAAATAAAAAAGCAGTGAAGAAAACATCAAACAAGGATGAACTTGCCACTCGCAACTCGAAGTCCATGACAATAGAGACCGCAGTGCATTCACACTCCAAGGAGGTCAGTTCAAAGTGCGGCTGCGGGAGAGGCAACACACAGACTTTAAAGGCACCACACAGACCTTAGAGGCAACACACAGACTTTAAAGGCAACGCACAGACC
>VOMN01055161.1:0-10015 GCA_014899125.1 Orchestia grillus
TTTTTCTCGAACGTTACGAATACTTATTTGACCCACTGTATGTGTACAGCACCAAAAGTTCGATACTTCAGAATGTTTGGACATTAAAATTCCCCTTTTCATTCTCATTTATGCATCACGCCCACGTGTCTCTATCACAAAGGACAAACGAAGATTTTCAGTGGGGATCAAAACTGTGCCTCCTCACAAAACATGCTTCAGAACTCCGTCCGGAGCCTCACATTGTAGCTCGAAGTCTCGGATATTATTGTAAGTTTGGAGGCAAGGAACTCAGTGCTGTTTGCAAGCCAGCATGGAAATACGAGAAACTTTACCTCTGCAGGAGCTGTGGCACAAATGAGAGCAAGCCTTCAAGCATTGATCTCTTCCATCATAACAGATGCGGCCCGAGGGACCGGCACTCGTAGAAGCATCTCGTGGAAAATGGCTGGAACTCCGCTGTAGAAACACTACGTGTCAATGAATGGGTGTTTTTGTGGCAAATATGCCCTGGATCTTTTAATGCTAGACGTGACTTTTGCGTAGGAATAGCACGAGGGTTTTTTCTCTGAATCCTGTAGAGATTGGCCTGAAGCTGATAATTAAGAAGTGCATAGTTGAGTGTTGAATATCATTTTTTTGAAAGTTGCATATATTCTTCAAGCTGACAACGAAATCGAAATCAGCCAATTGTTCGGAATGCTTTTGCACTACAGCATACTGTGTGAAAAGAACCTAAAATTTAACCTCTAAAGAAGTATCTGAAAACTAATTATGAGAACGCTGAATAAGACTACACGCGAGAAAAGTTCGAATAAAGTCTACGGTATTTGAAGCGAATATTTAAGTTACTTTTAATCATTGCGTATCTGAATTATCTGGAATGGTTCGGCCGAGAAAACATTTGAAGCTGAAAGAATAATGACAAAAGTCTGTATTTATTAAATAAACACAGGAGATACTCATGCAGCAAGCATTAAAATATCTTTTTATGAAATGAACCCAAACATGAAGATACATGAACGACGAAATTATGTTCGGCTGAAGAGAAATCTTTTTCTTAAACAACAAAGCTACGAGAATAGTTAAAATACCAAAACTCAGGGAGCAACATAGATATAAGTTACTTCAAATATTGTATATATATAAAATTTCAACAAATATTTACGGATTCTCCTAAAGATAATCTAACAAGGGCTCACGTGGTACATCGGATTTCGGCTCAGAAGGAGACAAAACTTTACAACGGCTTAAAATTATTTTTGTCTCTGGGCCTGTCCAAACGAGGAAATTTTCTAGGCGGTGCCAATATTACAAACTTCTACACTCTATGTGTGAAAAATTTATTCTTTGGGAAAAGACTTCATCTAATTTACGTTGTCATTAGAGTTTTTTAATGTCTTACCTCTATTCGAAGTCTCGGCAACCTATTTTTCAGCTCACAGATATTCTTACGCATGGCAGGCGCACGCTGAGCCATGCCGGGGCTGGCAATGGAGAAATTACCAGCGTTCAATTCACTTCTCTTCGAGTTCGTATGAGATCTTCACGCTCGTTATTCGTTTAAAGCTTTAAAATCTGCTTCACGGATGAGAGACAATGAATGTTACCGGTCGTCTAACAAACACTAATTAAAAAATTCAGTACATTGTAAGATATTCTTAGGGAAATTATTTTTGCAGTACCCAGATTTTTACATATATTTAATGAGAACTTTTTAGCATGGAGCCCTACTCGATAAAACACGCAATTCTTCAAGGACGATTCAAAAACCAGCAAAATAGTGGTTTGATTTTTAAACGCGTAATCATGTGAACAAGAATCTTATTGATCTCTTCCAGAGTGATTACTCTTTATCTGGGTTATTAATCGCTTCCAGAAGGGTTAATATCTACCTGATCATTTAATCCCTTCTTAAGCGGTTAAGCCCAGCCTCAGTAGTTAATCCCAACCTTAGTAGTTAATCCCTACTTAACTGGTTATTCCCTACCTCAGTGGTTAATCCTTACCTCAGTAGTCAATCCCTACCTCAGTACTTAATCCCTACCATAGTGGTTAATTCCTACCTGAGCAACTAATCTCCCTTCCATAGTTTACTACCTCAAGTACAAGTTTGTTGAAGCCACAACGTCTGAGCTAGGTGAGACAAGTCGCTCTGGCCGCGGCCCCTACCCTAAGACCAAAAAAAGGCCTCCAGCAATTCGCTCCACTCGTGAGTTGAGACTTTCACTCCTGCACGCAGTTCAAACTCTCTAAAATTAACGACTCGGTCCAGAAGGGGGAAGAAAGCAGCGCTAGAACCAACAAAGAATAGTTTTGTCTCCGAAAATAAATCAACGGAACCAGGGAAACTAGGGACGTCATTAAACGTCGATCTTTTCCTGAGTCATTGAAAAGCGTATCTCAGTGTTGCTTAATTGGCCTCACCATGCGTGCCAACTCTCCCCATTTGATTCAAGGGAATCAAAATTTCACAGAACTTCAAAAGTTTCCCCCGTCCTTCTCACGTAAACCCTTCGCGAGTTTACTTCGGGACACAATTCTAGGAAATGAAGTGGCTATTCCCGGCGTGCGTTTCAGTTGTAAGTTTATCATTTCGATTTTTTTAGCTTCCACTTTCTATGAGGTGAAGGTGACTCCAATGTAAAATTCGCATTGTGAAATTTACTTAGTTTTCGAAGTACAATTCTTGTGATGTGCTCGAACCCAGCAAAGAAATTCCGTTGCACAATTATGTATGAAACATCATGTTTCTTCTATCATGCATATTGCGCGACGTTTTGAAATTTCGAAATAGGTAAGGGAATTTTCAAGGAAAGTGTGCGCAGTTTCGTACATAATTTTGGAGGCTCACGTACGAGTATAGTGTGCAACGTTCCATGTAGAATGTTTGTTATTTATTGCATAATGTGTGGAATTCCATGTATAAGTACCGAGTCTCATTCAATCCATGAGTGGTAACAGATACTCGAGCTGTACCAGGGACACGGACGATGACAAGGAAACATGCAAATGCATCAAGGAATTTTGTACTTTAGATTTGGCTCTATTCATGTAACTTTTGCAAATATTTAAGAATTTATTTTCCCCATCGCCTTATTCAGGCCCCCGAAACTTTTCTACGGCCTAATTTTCTCGTCCGACTTTGCACGCATCGGAAATTCGAGAAGAATTAAAATTTCACAGCCAAAACTGCTGCAAAATTACATCTCGCGCGTGCAAAATTGCGGAGACCCACTCGCTGAATTATCGGCATCGCTCGTGCAGAATTTCACCGAAAGCATGCAGGCAAAAAACCTAGAGACGCCGCCGAGAATCGAATTACGGACGGATTTTGCCTAGAATTTCACATGCGCACTTTGAAGTCCCAAATACATGGATGACGGAGCATATTTCGGAGGCGAAATGAGATGCAGCGACCTCCAGTAGCAGCTATTTACTTTACGTAACTCTACACGCTTTGCATATATACATACGTAGCTCACCATCGGCACGGCTCCGAAATTTCGACAAAATTCGCTTTCAGAACTAATTTACAGCCGAGCTAATGAAGCCTGCCGGCTTTCGGCGCCAGGGACGCGGGCACATTTGGAAATAGCGTTCGATTTTAATAGAATTTCGCGCCTAAAGGCGGCGTCGTGATCACGATAAGGATTTGGTGCCGTATATTGAGTGCAGCTCGCCGAGTGATCGATGTCAAATATTTGTTTTTTAAAATCTTGAATTAGATTCAGCGGCCGCTGGAAATTTTCACTTCATGCTCACAGCTGACGTCATAGTGCAACATATGCACTGCATGCCTCATGCTGTAACATATGCACTGCATGCCTCATGCAGTCATGCTGTAACATATGCACTGCATGCCTCATGCTGCAACATGGGTACTGCATGCCTCATGCTGCAATTTAGGCACAGCACGCCTCATACTGCAACATATACACTGCTTGGCTCATGCTGCAACATGGGCTAGTACAGCCCATTTTCTATTTACCAAGCCCATACTTATGTATGTACATTCCTATGAAGTAAAGTATATGAAAAAATAGCTAATTCTCTCATCAACGGACTAAATGGTAAAACGGAGTCCGGTGACCGGTGCAGCGAGGCCAGTAAGCGCCAGCGCACGGTGCTCTGAAGGCTTCTAAGCGAACGGCCCTGGAGGGAGGCCTGGCTGGAATTTTAAAATAGTATCTGAGGTCGATCAACTTGGGCATACTCAGCTACCGCGATTGTTCTCAAGTCCGTTGGTGCGGGGTCTGTTGGTGCAAGGTCTGTTGGAACGGGGTCCGCTGGTGCGAGGTCTGTTGGAACGGGGTCCGCTGGTGCGAGGTCTGTTGGAACGGGGTCCGCTGGTGCGGGGTCTGTTGGAACGGGGTCCGCTGGTGCGAGGTCTGTTGGAACCGAGTCTGTTGGAACAAAGTCTGTTGGGATGAGGTCAGTTGGTGCGAGCGTCAGTTTTAGTTCATATATTGACCGGAAGAATAGATGAGTTAGAATTATAATGAGGCTTAGAAATAGAATTTGAAGGAAAGAATTAGAATATGAATTAAATTCCTTAAATCATTTAGAGTAAATCGGCTGCAGCTGGAGACTGGGATCTCAGATTTCGGAATGGGCCAACTTGACGCATCCGCCGTGCTAGTGTTTAGGTGTACGACACTGAGCACAATCACACGTGCAACACTGAACACAGGTGCACATGTAACACTGAACAATACTGAACACAAATACACACGTAATACCGAGCACAAATACACATTCAAAACTGAACAACACTGAAAACATACGCACATGCAATACTGAGCACAAACACACTTGCAGCACTGAACAACACTGAGAACAAACACTCATATAATACTGAGCACAAACACACTTGCAACACTGAACAACACTGAACACAAACACACATGCAGCACAAACACAAACTTCTATGGGTCACAAAGTAATAGCAATTTCAATCAAAATTTAGCCAATTTTTGCCCTCGGCGATGTGCTGCTGCTGCTGATGGCGAACCTCATCTAATTAAAGTTAAAGTCTCCTCATTAATGCCCAGCTTATCCATTAATGAGATTTTCCACAAAAACACCCAGCGTAAATTACACACAACGGGAAGGCTGAAGGTGAGTTGAAATTCGGGTTTAAACGGGTTAAATTTGGGTTTCACGGGTTAAATTCGGGTTTGAACGGGTTAAATTTAGGTTTCAGAGGTTAAATTTGGGTTTAAACGGGTTAAATTTGGGTTTCACAATTTAAATTTGGGTTTAAGTGGGTTAAATTGGGGTATGGATTCAAATTCCATACAGACATACAAATCAATGCAAAATCCGTACAGTTTTTTGTCACTAGCTGAATGCAGCCTGATTGCGTATATATACACGAGGTGCTTCTTGTTTGAGCCTCCATGCGGCAAATGAGGGCGATATTTTCAATACAACGAATGAGGCTGCTCACACTCTATAGTGTGGTCAGTTATTCGAAATGGTATAAGTATAAACTAATGATCGTTTTCATTGCTCACATTTTGTTGAACTTGCCTCTAAAACTCGGAATTCTCCATCGAATAAAGTTTACCTTAAAACTATTTTTTAAATCGTTCAATTCTTGATTTTAGAAGGAAATTTTTCCTGTGATGAATCATAGAAAAATGCTATTTCGGTACAAAAATTGCGAATTTATTACTTATTGGCAAGTATTAACAATTAAGATAAACAAAAATATGAATTGAATGATGAAAAAAAATATTTTATGAGTAATTACAGATGCAAATATTTCAAAAACAAAACACGATAGAAACTCATTGCATATCTATATAAGCAATGAGGTACACTATGAACTACATTGTTAAGACCGTGCTAAAAGTTTCCCATATTTTGATAGGAAAAATATTACCTGCGGACTCAAAATTCCCGGATATTTTTTTCATGGCTTCTTATTGGCTGATCTAGAAAATTCAACCAATCAGAGCTCGCGTTTCATTCGCTTGGGCGGTGATTGGAAGCCCCAAGCCTCACGTGCTGCGTCACTAGTCTTCAGTGCCTCTTGAAAAGCTGTGGTGGGCTTAGTGTTTCTCGTGCGGACTTTTTGTTACATTTTCAAATCCTATCATGAGTTTTAGACATTTTCCGTGCATTTAAGCCTTTGGAAATGGCTTCTCTTCTGTGTGTCACGACCGTGCGATAGGATTAATGGGTGTTGACTTCGATGAACCACGCACCTCATAGAGCACGCACCTCATGGAGCACGCACCTCATGGAGCACGCACCTCATGGAACAGGCACCTCATGGAGCACGCGCCTCATGGAGCAAGTACCTCATGGAGCAGTTATGGTGAGTACCATGCTTAAAATTAGACGTTATATTTATACCTCCACTGCAATGACATACGTACTGTTTTTTTTTAATGTGTGCCGCAACATTTATCTTCTCGTTCATTATGTCAAATGTAAGGCTTTTTTTAAAATCTTTCGTTCTTAGTTTCTTTTTTAGTTGTCACAGTTTTGTTTTTAGTTGCCTTGAACTGTCCGGTTTTGAGCGCTCAAATGTGGGGCAAAATTCAATCTCGAATGTCGTTTCAAAAATACGTGGGCGTGAATGCCAAATCCCCATTTACGGCTCGCGGGGATATTTCCCCATAAATGGGGGATTTCACGCGGATACATGGGGGTGGCGGATAGGAGGCGGGTTGTGCAAGTCAATCGCGCCATAAATGGGGAATATGGTGCTGCACGAGTGCCATAAACGGGCGACTTTGGATCTCTGCCACAGATCGCGTACCACATCCATTCATTTCCAATCCCCGCGACGCCCCCTCGTTCCCCCTCCCCCACCCACGCGCACAGGTAAGTTTCACGCACGTCGTCATCTTCAGAGAAGAGAGAAGAACTGCAAGGTTAGGTGAGTGTTGCCAGACTCCATCCCCTGCGTCCTAACCTACAGTAACCTTCGCGAAATCTCTTCAGTAATACCACTTATGCTATAGATTACAATGACTGTTATAATGGTAGTACTGTTGGTGATAGTATTACAATGACTGCTAGATTACACTGACTGTTATAATGGTAGTACTGTTGGTGACAGTATTACAATGAATGCTAGAGAACTATGACTGTTATAATGGCAGTACTGTTGGTAACAGTATTACAATGAATGCTAGATTACTATGACTGTTATAATGGCAGTACTGTTGGTTATAGTATTACAATGAATGCTAGATTACTATGACTGTTATAATGGTAGTACTGTTGGTAATAGTATTACAATGAATGCTAGATTACAATGACTGTTATATTGGTAGTACTGTTGGTAACTGTATTCTTGCGAGTTAGGTTTTTAACATGGTGTCAAAATGAGAATTGGCAAAAATGAAATCGTTCGTCAATTCTCCGCAGAGTTTCTATATTGAAATATTGTTCAACATTAAAATTTATGATACTCCTTTAGATGCAGGCTCCATCTCTTTAATTTCCCCGTTTATAAACTGTGCAACTATGCTTAATGTCCCTTTAGAAACTGTGCTGATATGCTTAATGTCCCCTTAGAAACTGTGCAGCTATGCTTAATGTCCCCTTAGAAACTGTGCAGGTCTCCCTAATGCCCCCGTAGAAACTGTGCAGGTCTCCCTAATGCCCCCGTAGAAACTGGTGCCACATACCTCCGCTCCTATTCAAAGAGTTCTTACGAGTAAAACTATCATCAAAGGCCCATATTATATAATAATACGCCAAGTGTATATGTATGTTGGTTTTCCGTATGCAACCATTTGTTTAGGCAATAAAAAACCAGATGTGACAAAATCGGAGTCTAGATTTTCGCGTCCGTGTTCCTAACCAGAGTCAGAGAAGGCAGTCAGTGCAAGCGGTAGAAAAAAATACGGTCTTTCAAGTAATATATATTTCCCGTCATTTTTAATTGTGTGGGCACGCTCGTATAAGAAAATACCTAATGTTCTTTAAAGATACTTAGATGAGCTCCCTGGTTTGATTCTGGTCGGATTACTACATTTAAGGAAGGAATACTAAAAGCAACACACCAGGGCGGCGCGAGTAAAGGTGCCCGATCTGTGTCCAAGGCGTCCAGCACAAGAGACGTAACTTACGATCAAGGAGTGAGTGAATGTTTTGTCACGGCAGCGTAAATTGCTCTAGAATTTCATTACGCCGCTCGGTAAACCTTCGTCTGTCTCTGTAAACATCAATGTCGCTTTGTACTTTCTCGCTCAATGAGAGCGTATGTTTCTTCCCGCTATTGAGAGTATCACTGAAGAGGAGCTGTTAAAGAAATGCTTACTAAAACGACCGTATTTCCAACATCCAGTCAGCATTTCTGAATGCGGTGACTGAATTTCCAATATCCAGTCCGCATTTCTGAATGCGGTGACTGAATTTCCAACACCCAGTCCGCATTTCTGAATGCGGTGACTGAATTTCCAACACCCAGTCCGCATTTCTGAATGCAGTGACTGAATTTCCAACACCCAGTCCGCATTTCTGAATGCAGTGACTGAATTTCCAACGTCTAGTTCGCATTTCTATTGAGGAGTCTGAATTTTCAATGTCCACGTTGCATTTCTTAATCAGGAGACCGCATTTCCTACGGAAGACCGGATTTCTGAATGAAGACCGAATTTTCAATGTCCAGTCCATATTTCTCAAGGGAAGACAGGATTTTTTAAAGTCCAGTCAGCGTTATTTAAATTGAATTTTCAACTTCCAGTGCATATTTTTTAATGAAAGGAGTGGATTTTTAACATGTCCCTCTTTATTGAGAAACAACATCATGGGAACATAATTTCAAAATTAACATTACGGCAGAACTGAACGTTTTATAATCTTTTTATTCCCCTGCCAACAATGATGGGAGCGTGAGTGAGGCAGGCCATCTTCACACGGCATCACAATAGTCGCAGCATTCAGGGCGGAACAGAACGGTCAACAGTTCAGAAGTGCCCGCGCCTCGCCGTTAGTGAAGCTGAATAGGAGACTGTGCACTGCACTCTAGACGAACATCCGCACACACAAGATTCACGCACTACATACACACATGTGCAACACCTTCAACATACAACATCCATGCACAATAAAGTTAGGCCTGCCAAAGGCAATTGTTGAGCTGGTCTTCGCCAACCTGTGGCTGCCGTTAACTGTTAACAGTTGGTTCACACTGTTGACAGTTGGTACACATTGTTGACAGTTGGTACACATTGTTGACAGTTGATTCATACTGTTAACAGTTGGTTCACACGGTTGACAGTTGATTCATACTGTCGACAGTTGGTTCATACTGTTGACAGTTGGTTCATACTGTTGACAGTTGGTTCATACTGTTAACAGTTGGTTCATACTGTTAACAGTTGGTTCAAACTGTTAACAGTTGGTTCATACTGTTGACAGCTGACCCACACTGTCAACGGCTGGTTCACAGCACCCCACTGAATGAACAGGTAAACTTTAGAGCCGATTTTTTACCGACCGTGAAACGTTCCGTGTACTGTTTGTGTAGGGCCTTTATTGCGCTAGAAACATTGTGTCAATTCGTGGCGATACGATTTGCAATTTTCCTGTTAATTAATTGTCGTTAATCGTCTGACTCAACTCCTGTACTCATTATGCTATGAAGGGTTCTGGAACTTAACGCGACCAAGACTTTTTACTGAGGCATTTACTTAAATTACTTTATCACTTTCGGTTTTCTGACACATTTACTCTACTAACTTTATCAGTCTTTGTTTACTGAGGCATTTTCTTAATTTACTTTTACCACTCTCCGTCATTGAGAAATTTCTTCAATTTACTTCATTACTGTATGTTTACTGAGATTAATGCTAAATCGGTGCGAAAGAGTGAAGGCGGAAGATGACATCACGCCTTCAAGAACTCAAAGCAAAGCGATTTTACCGGGCCTTTTTGTCTTTTTAAGTTTTCCTCATTAAATTAAGTGCACGCTCGTTTAGTTGCGCCTGGGAGGCAAGACACACGGTGCTGTGTTATGTACAGCGGTGCTGTGTTGTGTCCAGCGGTGCTGTGTTGTGTCCAGCGG
>VOMN01055176.1:0-23207 GCA_014899125.1 Orchestia grillus
ATTAGACTCTGACCTAAAATACTGCTTTGCCAAGGTATGCTAAGGCGGAACATGTTTTTGTATTACCTTTTTATATCATAGCGCCTGTGAAAATGGCGGGAATAGGATTTGTCCACGCAAAGTTGCGTTCATTCAGTGTAAATTGAAAATTTGGTACAGGATTGAAGATCTTGACTGATACTGAAAAGTAAAATCTTCAGCTTCAGGTATGGGCAAGCCTTAAAAGTTTTTTATTTGGGTAGACTTCTCGCGCTTTTGAAATGTACTAAAGAATTCTAAATTATGTACCGATTATCTATAGCGATGAGCGGTTTTTTCGTCGGTCTCTAATTTCTCAACTGCAGACCATATGATGTAAAATTTCATGCCAGAAAATAAGGCTTAAAATTTGCAACACAATTTAGCGATAAGAAGCTGCTGCTTCCGTATGTCTTAGTCGCAAAGTTTGCACATCAAAAGAATGCATTAATAGTACTTGTCATCTTCGAAGAATGTTTCTGGGGATTTCGTCATAGTCAGGTTTCATTTTCATTGTAGGTCAAGGATGGCTTAGTCGTGCAATTTTACGTGCGTGTTCTTTCGAATTTATGTAGCGAGAACAGTTCGTTACGAGTGGATCACACGAACAGTTGCATTCGAGCAGGACGCCAGAATAGATTTGTCAATTTAACCCTTTACGGACTTGATTATTTGGCAGCAAGACTAAATTCAGCTCCTTAGGAACACTTTCTAGGCGGCTTGTGCATACGGAATACAACGATGTGTTGAACTTCGTATGCAAAACTGATCTCTAGAGGTTTGGGATAGGCCATCGACAATATGGCTACGTCGGTTAGGTTTGTCGACCCTATACTATGGGGAGTGGCGTCCCCGGAGTGGGCACTGTTAGGATACCTAAGCTATTGCTAGGCTTTCGGGGCTTCTGTCTTTCGTGATCACTTTCGTTCATTTCATTTTAATGCCTTCTTCGCTGATTATAAATTGCCTTTTTCTTCCTCTAGTTTCTTAACTTGTCGTTGCCATGCAAAGGAGATATTTTTTGTGCAACACTCTTGCATATTGCAATTTCTCGTTATAAAGTCTGCACTAAATAGTCCCTTATTTTAGTTCTCTTGAGATTGCATTTCATGCGGTTAGGAAGCTTTTCAACTAATTATAGCCTAATAAATAAATAACTTAAAATGTACGCGTAACTAGATGCAACTTAGGAAACTGTACGATTTAGTACTCTATGGCGTTAGAGTTCAGAATCACTAGATAGTGTGTTCGTGCAGCCACGCTTGGAGCGATGACATCGCGATTTAACATAGTTACACAAACGTCAGATCAAACTAATAAATATTGCGTAGGTCACTTATTCACTCCCAATGATTTAAGTCCACGCGCTACCGACAACCTAACCATTGATGAACCAACTGTTCTCGGGATCATCCTGGTAAACTGAGGTAGATATTTATGATCTCAAATCTCGCCTGAATTTAACTTTGATGCTACTTGAATATTACTTCAACGAGTTTGAAAATTCCTTTTTCAAGGTTTTTTGAGTTTCCGGGTGCTGCTTCTCACCTTTGTTTCATTTTCTTTAGCTTATTTATTCCACCTCTCAAATTCCAAATGAAAAGATAACTTGGAGGGAGAAGTTAATTCAGGGAATCGAAGATACTGGAACGTTGCAACTTTTTAATCAGCCAGTGTATACATAGATTATAATGGCGAGATCCACCACCGATAAGTCATCTTGACTTGCATAGACTATCTTTGTAAGAGACATCTCTAGTCATTTGATCGTAAATTGGCTGACAAGATAAGATCAAACGTGCGGCTTTCGCAAGTGTGGCGCTGTCGTCAAATCATGCTTGCAACATATTCGAAGAAACCAGTCGTTAAATTAGGTAGCGCGCTAACGTGAAGTTCTGCATCTTTGCCACGACACTAAGCAACGGCAAGGAAAGGTAACCTCTCGCCAAGTACCGGGAGTTTTGTTGCAGCTTCATCAGCGAAATACTGGTCTAACTTGTGAGCTCTGCAGCATATTTGTTCCCTTGGTGAGAAAGCAGTCAATATAGTGATCCGAGGACGCGGCTGTGCTGATGGATATGAACTCGCGAGTGCTGAACCTCCAGGGAGAAGCCCGGTACCTCTGTATTGGCTTAGTCGTTATTTGTTGGCTTAAGGCTCCGACATTGTGAATGAATTTGTGAAATTATGCATATGCCCAGGACTCGACGGCTTGCACTGAACATAGAGCTCCGCCACACCTGAATTGATTAGGATTAGTAAAGTTACTCGAAGGTAGGGTGCCTTAGTTTTTTTTCTTCCAATATGGATCAGCCTATTATTTGCAAAAGAAAGATTGTCTATGACAGCTCTTATTTAGTGAACGTGTGAGCCTATTCTCTCTAGTATTAGTTAAACCAAACGTTTGACTAAAATATTTTCCCTAACCTCCATTAATAATGGCGGTTATCTTTATAGGGTTGAGTTTAGCTTCACATCTCCCAGAGTGCTAGAGTAATTTGGGCAAGTTTACAGGCCGTCCTCGGTTTAACGTACAATTCGCGCGTTATATTAACGGTGATAGAGCCCAGTTTTACGAACAGAAACTAAAATTAACGGCATTATTTTCCATTTTAAGCGAACTATTTTCCATCCCTTCACACGGGCAACATTTTCTATGAACCGGTTTACCTTGACGCTTCATAGTAACGGCAACATGAGGTCCATTGAGGGTGTAAGTTGAAACAAGGACAAGGGACGTGTTCAAATGGTGATAGCTTCATCTAGGTGACATTTAACCAGTCTATCTTGCTTCATTAACTCTGGTCCTTGAGCTTGATATAGTTGTTTTAGAGCCCTGAACACGGTAGTTTTGGAAACTTATTCGAAACTCAACTAAATAGTTTACGTTTATATTAGATTATGTGAATGTTTAAATGATGCATTTCGATCATTAGTGTCTTTGAGTTAGCGTGCTGAAAGCTGTAAAAAAACGTTCCTCTACGTGGCATTTCAAGAGTACCGATAGTTGTGAAGATACTGTAATTCGAATGCTTAAAAATCTGGCTAAGACTGACTAGTCCTAGCGCTGAAGTCTTCTAATGAGGAGGAGTACCTTGGGTCGATTCTCAGGCGTGTGCTACGGCTGGTCTCCAGTAGTGACTGTGTACTCCTATGAGAGAAAGATGGAAACGGATGTTGTTCTTCGCGGCATTTGTGTGGTCCGCCGGTTAGTAAGATATTGGAAATCGAAAATCGTGTTGCTTAGAATGATTTGAATAAAGTTCATAGGCTTGCATTTGAAAAGTAGTATGAATATGCGTGACTTATGAACATTGTGCTAGCTAACACCCGTTTCGTTGGGACGCCCAAGGGCCAAGATTCTACACACGCTAACTTGGATATTGTTAGGGAAATCAGCGACTATGATGGGAACATATTTAACAGTACAAGATAACGATTGTTGAAAGTGGGATGAGATGTTACTCTTTTGTTAGTCTAAAGACCGGTAAACCTCTGAGCAGGTTTTAATCCCTTTTCTTGAAGCCAGATTCTTAAAACAGATCTTGAATTTTTCTGGGAGACGGATTTCTTATGCCATGTCCGACTTAAAAAAGAAAACAGAAGTCGCAACCGACGATGCGAAGTCTTCGGTTGCACATGAAGAAAACTCCCACAAAGGACTTGGCAGCGTCGAAGTAACAGAGAAGAAGGACTCCAGCCCTGCAGCGAGCCGCGTATTGAGAGCATGTGCAAGGCTGGCTGAGAAAACTGAAGCAAAGCTTTCTTCAGAACTCGCTGCTGGCAAGTCAAAACCTACAGTAGCGCCGAAGGTTAGTAAGAGGGATCGCAGTTCCATTCCAAATGTTAATTAAAGTACGGATACTTTCGGTCTCAAGCTTGAGAATTTTTGTAATGAGGATACAATTATTGCGGTAGCAAAACTGTTCTACAGAGAAAATATGATACAGGCTTTTCTCGATCGAAATATATGCAGTTTTTCACAGAGCAAATATGATAGTGTGATCTTATATCGATCAAAATACGTGCAGTTTGTCGTAGAAATATAGTTGCAACCGAAGCATGGACCGCTCAGCTCGTTCCTATACCTTGCCATTTCTACCCTACATATTAAACTTGATGTGTGACAACGTTGGCGCCTCATATCTCTAATTCTGACCATCTTCTACTCGCTCGAGGATTTTGGTTCCACAAATTTGGTTACTCTATTAATTTTCTTCCTAATCTGGACTAGCTTATTCGATTGATGAAAACAAATTTGAAAACGACTCGAAAATTTGTATTAATACATGATAGTGCTTAGGTTACGTTAGGTTAAATGATAGCGTGTACCATATATGACCCACTTTGGAGTCAACGTGTTAAACTTTCCAGCATGGGAATAGAGTCTCGGGAATGGTAGCGTAACTACCACTCTTTTTTTAAATCAAATATTTTCGTGCATTTGAAATTTGAAAATTAAATTAATTTTTGTGTTCTCCATACGCCACTGACCTTCGAACTATAACTGCATCGCCCTCTGTTCCAGCAGATACGATCATTAGCTGTAGCAAGCCTCTCTAGAGCCGCCCCCCTACCCCTATGAACGTTTTAAATTAAAAATAACACTTTGTTACATTACATGAAATTCCCCGTGCTATACTTTCCTTGAAATTTGACTCTCCTAAAAACCAGGAAGAGTCCACATTGTGGGTGCACTTTCCCATCTATCTCTCTCGAATGAACTAAATGCCAAATTAAACATTGGTCTGCGTTCTAAGTTTTTTTTTTACAAATGCATGTTTAAATAAAGCATAAAGTTCTAGATTTCATTAAGTTCTATTGAGTTAACTTCGACGAAGCTATCACTGTTTAGCCTCAAAGCTATGGGAAAATGTGACTTTTCACATAAATCGAAAAACAAATTTTCTTGGACACGAGTTTCCCATCAATATTTTTTTTGTAATGGAAAAAATAACGTAACTGTGCTTTGAAACTGCTCTCAAACAAAATCTTCATTCAAAGGGAAAGTTATTTTTAGTACCTTATTGAATTTTCGTGGCTGGAAATGAAAAAAAATTCTTTGGAACACCCCTGTACACAAATGCCAGTCGCATTTGTCTAGTAGGGATTTATAGCAAATCTCCTTTTCTAGAAGTAAAAATTTTTTTTTTTTTCAGAAAATGTCAAATCTACCTGGTCGTCCTCCCAAGCAAACTAATGAATCGGAATCTGACTCGGAACCAGCATGGGAAGTGCTACCTGAACTTACCTAGACCCGGCCATAGAAATTCATGAGCAATCAGAGTATGAATCAGAAAGTGATTCTGACTAGCGAGATTAGCTGTTTAGCGCCTTCTACCCAGCAAGGTTTCGATGGAAGGCGTGGGAGCGATAATTTTACTACTTTTGCGTGTCCTTAAGGTTTTACTGAATTTTAACTGAAGAGGCTGACTACGCATCCAGCACCTACAGTGTATATACTTTTAAAATGTTTTTATAGAAATCTGAGTATTTGGGATTACAGATTTGAAACTTTGAGTAAGGGGACCTGCAGCTGTAAAATGTCACCGTATGGTTCATGGAACTTCCATCGCTCCTGCTCCATAACTTGTGGATTTTGATGCTTCATCATGTGGGACGATATCATTAACCATGCTGAGTTCCCGTGTGGGCGAAGGTGCAGCGCGAGCATGGAGAAGTTTTAGCCCATTTTATGAATTCTGTTGTATGATAAAAGATAACACGAACAAAGGATTTTAAAAACGTGATTGAAGATTTAGCCAGTGTTCAAAGCTCGAACAAGGTAGAAAATACGTTGAAAATTAGGACTTTTTCTTGTCAAATTCTGATCAACTCGGGGTCGCTGTGTCGTATAACTTGCATGAAATTTCCGATGCTCGACACGATAAACCTTGAAATTGTGGAAATCGCCCGATTAGCAGGGTGTACCCCACACTTTACTTTTTCAGACAAATTTCTTCACTAAGATTATTTGATTAGAAGTTTAAGACAGAGAAAAATTATACAAATGGCAGTTCCTAATATTTTCAAATAGGCTAGATTTCGATGCCACGATCACCATGAAAATTTGAACTATAATGGTATGACGTCTGGAGGTGCGTAATTTGTGACAACGCACAGTCAGTGAAGATACAAGAGCATGAAAAAAATAAAAGTAACTAGATTGCAACAAATTTATTCCAATATAGCATTTGGATTCAAAAAGACTTGAATAATTAGACATGGTGTGTAAGTAAACTGGCAGATGGTGTGTTAACCCTTTCGTTCTCGAGTAAGCCCCCTATGATTGTACGTAAGCTTGTTACGACGCAAGCGCCACGACATTAGGGCACTACTACGATGTTAAGTTACGTTCACAAAAAACAAACTTGATTGAAGGAAAGTAAATTATTTTACTTTGAATTTTGATTACTACTGTAGTTACGCAGATCAAAGCCGTGATGCGGAACCACGTGACTGCCTAAAATTACACATGTCAGCGAACTAAGGATACTGCTAGGTTTCCGGGGAACGCGAGCAGCCTTAATGCCGAAATAATTTGGTATTTGAAGGGTTAACTATCGATAGCGGCTATCCTGGTGTTTGATCAGTCGAACTGTGACCGAAGCTTGCAATACCCGCTGTGAGTGCAGTCGGGGCACCTTCAGTCTCTGCCCTTTCATTGTTTGGTATGGAGTTAGAATCGCATTTTAATTTTCTCAGAGGACTATTACGACTGTCTTAGAACGCCAGAAAAAGAAGCGTTGTGCGACGGACGCCCAAGTTAAACACGCTTGCAATCGAAATTAACATTTGAAATCATAGGTACTCGAAGGCTAACGAGCCCCCCCCTCCCCTTGGGCAAGTTTTAAGTCGGTTTCCAAAACTAAAAGAATAGTCAGGACACGTAGGTTGAACTATTATAAGTAGACCCAGTTTCGGCTCCCAGTGACAAAGCCGTGTAACTAAACTAACTATTGCCTGGCTGAAGCGTACATACCTTGCACTTGCGAGGTAGAGCCACGGAGTACTCGTACGACCGAAGAGAGTCGGCGTTATTTCAAGCGTCGATTAGCGGCCTGGCGGTAGGTTTACACGGCTTCGTTGGATTTCAGACGCTGATGAGGCAGATGTGAGACTGCGAAACAAAAGTTTTGTACATAAATGTTCGAACAAATGGGGCATGCTTTCGAATGAGAAGGTCCTGGGTTCGATCCTAGTCGTAGGGTTTTCCAGTTAGTCCGCCCTACACTTGGGCGTACACCGAACACAAAGCTTCTCTTCGGAAAAGATTACACCCCACAGTACCTGTGGGTACCGGCTTGGCAGGGTAACCGTCGGTGCTTCCTGTAGGTAACGGAGGTATTAAAATCCCGAAGTTATGGGAAGAAGATTGAAATGTTTATTTGTGCCTTGCTGACATGACTCTAGGTGCACACTGCTTAGTGTCTTAGACCGTACAAGATGGTACGACTGAATGATTTAGCCTTTTCACAAAGCAAATCTTCCACGAAACGTTGGAATGAGCTTGATCATTAAAACAAACGTTATCGCTCAAATCAAGTGGTTCTGAATAATTGTTCATCGCTGTGAGAACACTAAACGTACTGCATTATGGTTGATTTCTCTCGCATGTGAAGGATTATAATGACGGCGGTTTCCTCTTTCATCACGATCACTTCCAAGTACTCCTCTTAGTACGACTAGTATACAAACCATGAATGGCAGGTTCATAGTGATCTCTTGATGAAAACACCTGTATACTAGTATTGGTTCTTTTCATCTGAGGGTAGAGTGTGATACATCGTCCAATGAGTGCAGATGGGTGGCGCAACGCGGAGGCGTGTGACGCATTTCCGGTTGAATTTCCAGGCATAGAGTTCTCTAGTCTTCAACTTGTTTTTCCTGAAATTGTGCTGGGGGCTGGACGCTGGCCCAAACGCTGATGAAATCTCTGTTCTCAGTATCTAGAGGACAGTGGCATAAATAGGCCGATGGTCCGCGCTGACTCGTGGGAGGAGGAAATAAGAAATGGGAAAAAAAGGTTTTAATGAAAGGTGCCAAATAAAACTCGTGTTACGAGTGTCTTTTTTTTTAAACTAAGACAAAACCCTTAAAATTTAAAGTACATGCCACGAAAAACATACTCACTGGAGACGGGTGCTAGTCATTTCTGAATGATCGTGAATTTCAGTACCGATGATGGTCACCAAAAATGTTCAGATATTCTGTATCGTGAGAAATTAGAGAGCTCCGGAGAAATCGCTGCTGCACTGATGCCGTGCTTTGGAGCGCATGTACGAAGGGTCAGTAGCAGTAGAAGGCTGGCTACCTGCGGTGCAAACTTTCGTCAAAATTAATTCTTTAGGCATCATGGCAGAGCCTATGCATGAATACACGTACCTGCTTATACGTTTCCTCCCCGACATTGCTGGAAATATACTACATTCAATGAATGATCACCTAGCCCTGCTTGTTGGTAGCATTATGTGGTGCAACATTTCTCTTGTTCATTATTATTATTATTATTTAATGTAACGAATAGAGACCTTGATAGAAAAATGGCGTAAGGGGAAGCAGCAGATTTTTTAAGATATCTCACGGGTTCGTCGATTACGCGCTTTTCATTCCGGGATTCCCAGTGATATGGTGAAAGAAAACCAACGGACGACCGTATCCGGAATTCTGAGAATCATCATCGAAGGAATCTCTTGGCAAGAATGATCTCGATTTCTCTTTACAGTTGACACCTGCATACGTACAGAATGAACTCCTGTATCCCTTTTTTATGAAATTAGCTATTTGGAAGGTGCGGCTCGTGCGTCTACAACAGAGTGGTATTTCAAGAACCGCGTAGCAAAATCAATAACCACGAATGGTTTCTTATTAGTGGTAGAAATAAGTGGCATAAATATGTGCTTGTCATATATTAGACGGGACTTTTCATTCTAAATATTTTTTAGACTGTGATGGCTATATATCACTAATTTATCAAACGGGTTTAGCATTTTTGAGAAACCTGAGATATTTTTTGAAAGCTGGGTGATAAAACCTCGGGATTTAGTTTATCTACATTTTTGAAGTCGTTTCGTCTTGTTTGATTTCAAAATGGAAAATATCGCCTAGTCTGGACTCAGACGTATTTAGTCTTTAAGATGCCCTAGTCATCATAAAACTTATTCGGGCCCACAAGTAGCTATACTTAAAAATGCCCATTNTATGATGTAAAACTTCTGGTAATGAATTATTTGACCTCGATTCCGATTTCAGATGGTCTCAAAAGTACCGACCTTCACAGCGAGAGATTTACAGCAATTTAGCCAGAACCCTTCTCTTATTTACGACACAACAAACTTTCCGATTTCTGATTTCGAATTGACCGTTCAACTGCATATTTTCGTGCGTCTCTGCGTGATGAGAATACGGAGTCGCAGGAGGCACGGCACAAGTCCAATAAATTTCCAGTGTGGAAGTCCTCCTCCCAGTATAACTTTTTCGCCGCCCCGTCAATAATTGACTATTCGGCGGCGATATCTGCAATAAGGCGGCCAAAATTATGGACAAGTTTAGATGCTCCGGCAGAGGAGTTTGATAAAGTCCCATTTCGAGTAAGCTCAAGTTGCTTAGGGAATATGGTTTTATGTAATTAGCAAGACTACGGAGTGAACTGTAGTCTATTAAATCAATATACTTGTTCGAATATTCGTTGTTCTTCAAATTTCATTATTTTTATTCATTACACAGGAATATTCATTGCTTGAATTCATAGTTAAAAACACGTTTGAGGTCGCAGTCTGCTTTGTCTACTAAATTGTGAGTTCTATTCATGTCAATGGAGTAAATGCATTTATGTACACATAAACAACTTCCATTGCAGTGTTGACCTGCCTCAGGTAAAGCGCAGCTCCAGTTGCGTCTACTGAACTCTGGAAATACAAAAAACGAAACCCTTAGGCGCCTACCATACAGTGAAAGGACACAGTGAACGAAATCTCAAGTACTATGTCAAATTGCGTTAATTCTTCAATGTTTGAAGGCTCAGTTGTGTGCACATACGACAGTTTGTCTGCATGTGATTTTACCGTACGAGTCAGGACAGAGCAATCCTGTTAATTTAAATACTGCGCCTAAACTGCCGTAGAGACTTGTTGTTGTGGTTTAAAGCTTACGAAATCCTTCCCTAGGTCAAGCAAAAGCGTTCACTGTTGAGGAAGCAACGTTCAAGGTCAAGTAATTCAGTCACCCTTGTGCTTCTTCGCTTGAGGAGCGTCACGGGCTTTGCCTGAATTTATTTTCGCGTTGAAGGAAGAGCAATAACGACGAATAAAAAATGGATTCCCATCTACAAACGACAGTGGAGATAACCCCTACTTTGTGCGGATAGATTTGGGTTAGCAAGGTTTATTTATTTCATGCTATATGGACTGGCGTCCTCCAGGGGGAAAATGTTAGGTTACCTCAGCTCTAGCTAGGCCACCGGGACTTCTACCTTTCGTACCCACTCTGCTTCTTTCCTTTTTCATGTCTTCTTGTCTCATATTTCTTTATCCTTTCTTCCTCTTTTTCTTAACTTGCAATTTTTATGCACAAGGGATCTNCCTTTTTTTCGCTCTCTTGAGAGCCCATTCCATGCGGCTAGGGAGCTTTAAACTAACCACCTAATAATGATAATAATATGTACGACTCGATTACATCCACGGTCGTAGCAGGACTACCTCTCGTGTGTATGCACATCAATAATAACGAAACCCTTACGTGCACTATGATTTTTTTAAATGCAATCCTGACCGAATGACTGTATTATTGTAAGGCACTCTAATAAACTTGATGATATTTGCAGTTAAGGAATAGCAAGTGTTAACTGTTCTCTTTAGAAGCCAACAGTGAGCAGGCAACAAACGTCCGGGGTCATCAGGTCGAGAGATGAGAGGTCTGTTTATACAGAGAACGGTGAGTTCTGTTAATGAGTTTAACTGAGGATTTTGCAACGACTAGTTACAAAATGATTCTATGCATGAGGAAATTTGTGTAACGAACCATCATCAACAGACCATTATTTTATTTGTAAGGTAGACCCAATGAGAGCGAATTTCAGAAGAATTCATATATAACCTAAAGGTTACAGATCTACCTTGTACTTGGAAGATGTTTCGGCCATCACGCCGAGGCTACACTGGTGTGCCGCTGCTACACTGGTGTGCCGCTGCTTTGTGTGCCTTCGCAGATCCGCGAGCTGTTGAATGAGGCCGTTCCCTTCCGTCGTTTGAAAATAGTGAGGCAAGGGAGGCCTATTATGGATGGCTTGTAGGCAGTTATCCAGCTTCGTCTTGAAGATTTCCAGGGAACCATCACATTCTCTCAGATCTCTGGGCAGAGAGTTGAAGAGTCTGGGTCCCATCACAGAGAAAGACTGTTCATGTTTAGTTAAACCGCTGCCAGCCGCCCTCGCATTGAACGTCGGCACAACACACATCTCGCCGGAACGAATGTGCTTTGTGTGCAGCCTCATGGTCTCGTATGTGAAGTCTGGTGCTAACTAACGAATCGTTCAGGACGCGATTCTCGTGTCCTGAAGAATTACAAGATCCAGCCAATTTGGCGGTGGCATTTTTTGGTTGTTAGGTCGATATGTTCTCATAATCGTCCGTTGTCCTCGACGATAACACCCAAGTCCCTAAGGAAGCTTTTTTCTTTATCTCCAGACCCCCTTCCATTTTGTATGAGAACCTGTCGTCTGGGTGTTTTCCATACCTCATCTATTCTAACTTGCTTTCGTTGAATTCCATGTTGTTATCATTAAAATTTCTTACCGATTTATGACATTATGAGCACTCATTCCTGTACACTGATCCGTATACATCATGTAGAGTTACTGTGATGATATACACACGCTCGGTACGTGCATTTAATAAATATATATTTTTTTAATAAATTATTTTGCAGGCTCAGAGGCAATCGAACGTCCAAGTCTGTGTCACTACAGAGCTTACCAGAAGAACATTTGCAGGGGATTCTCATGCGAAAGTGTTTAAGGGAGTCCAACTACGCAGCTTGTTCCGATTAGAAGCAAATGGGTTATTGTTCGGTGATATGATTCTCTCTCGCAAATATTCCAATTAGAAGCTTTCTGTATTCAGGAGTAAACGTGGTTCTGCTTCGCGCGAAGTTTCTGCTATGGGATGTAAATCTGAGCGTCAGGCTCGAACCGTCACTTTACGTACATCAGAGAAACGAACAAGTTACATTTTACGTTTCCCAAAACTTTTCTCTCATCGTGAGGCCTATTCAGAGCTATTGAGGTTTTCGGCACAAAACGACAGAGCTCGGTCACCAAAACGCGTACGTTGGTATATTAGTTAAGGAGCTTGTGTAGTGCACCTCTTTGTGTGAGTCTGTCGTTTTGACTTTCCGAATACACAGATGAATGCAGAATTAACCGCAACCCCTAGCTCACAATACACGTAAACGCATCTTGCTGTGTGTTAAGGAAACATTCCTCGAGTTCATTTTGACCAGAGTAGGTTTATGAAAAGCTGCTTCAACATCATTCTGTAATCACAGCTACTTCAAACACACAAGGTTAATTCCTTATTCAAAATTTCAGCACTGGTAATTTTCGAAGCATGAGGTTACTTGTTTCATGGACGATTAGATTTGAGTTCAAATACTTTGAATTCCAATTGTTCGAAAATTCAAACCACAAATCAAATCGTAGATCGAACAAGTACGTCGTTCATACATCGAGGACTACCTACCTATATAGATGATTCATTTCGGATAATTTAACCCTGCAAACACATTACATGAAACTTGCTCCATGTTGCACTAATTCCTAGTCGAATTATTGTTGAGGCTTTTTAATTTATTTACACTGAAAACTTATCATATTTACACGTTCAGCTAACGGCTCATATGCTCGTACCAATACGAAGTCTTGACCGTAGTATGACAATTATTTTTCTTCAAATTTGTAACGAATTTTCCTAATAATAAATTAGTAATTTCGGGATTAAATTACACATTCAATAGAGGAGGCATTGTACTGTGTACACAATACAGCTTCGTAACATTTGAAATGTGCCAATATTTCCTGTTCTTATTTTATTTTATTCTCTCAACGACTGCAATGAAAGAAAAGGCAAATGCTCAAACGAGTAATTTTTTTATTCATTAGAAGACAACTAGCACTGAAAAGTACAACACTAATGAATGACACAAATGAGATTACCACTGAGTCCATTCTTCACCGTGCAACACCGCCTGGGTCCTGCAGAGCAGACATGGGGTCCACGCCACACCAGCGGTTCTGCAACGCTTTGGTCACGAACCAAAATTTAGGAGCCCAGATTTCCAAGCAGGGCATTGAAAAGTTCTCAAAATAATTCACGAATTGAAAAACTAATCAACTCAACTTCACAAGTCGATTTCATAACTTGGCGTACTACTCGTACTTTTGACATCCCTAGCGGAAAGGCTAGATTTAGACTGATGGGGTCACGACCATCATTCGGGTCGCACGGAAAGGGTTGGGAACCGCTGGGTCACACAAACCATCAACTCTCAGAGCTACGAGTCTACGTAATTTGTACTGTAAGAAGAAACCATGAGCTATCGTAACAATTCAGTACCAGACTAGGATCCCCCCAAAGCAAATTCTTCATAACTTTCGATACCATGGTACATAACGACCTTGCATCCTCTGATAGTATAAAAATATGTTTGAACAACTTTGCTGCATCAAAGAAATTACTCATCTCAGTCCCCTCCCTCATGCATTCGGTACAACAAAAGCGGTCAAAACTGTTCATCTATTCGAACTCATGTGATCACCTAGACGACAATTGCATACGACAGCCACAGGCGATCAATAGCCAGCTATGGTTTACCTAGTACAAAAGTTTGGTTCTGCAACTGAAGATCCCGGTGAAAATTATTGAAGTTGAGCACAAGTACTCCATGACTGATGACATGACGAGGTAACATAAAGTTACTCCTGATCTTCTTCTGTCTTAGACTCCTCGGCAACGGCCTTCTTGGGACGGCCGCGCTTTCCAGTGCCTCCCTGGAAAAGTAATGCATTGTGAACATAGAGACTGGCTCAACTGGTGATGCAATTCTGAAATAATGCCACGAAAAATAAATGTGTTCACCGAATTGGCTTATTCATTCGTATCGCCATTTGCGTCCATTTGAAGAACACATGGTAAATAGAAGAATGAAAAATTATATTAACTCAATACGTGAGTGATTAAAGCAAATGCATATGGACAACACCTTTCTTTTCCATCAGAAAGCAGAAGTCAGAAGGTGAAACTCTCTTCTCGATCAGTTCAACAGAAAACGCGATACATGTACTGGATTACTGGCATCTGTACCTTTTGTCGAATTGTAATCGTTTCTGGTAGATTATGAGTCTATGTAACTGAGCAGTAGAATGCATTGCCGTGCTTGGTTGGCAGACACTTATAAAAACCAGTTGTCTCAGCGCCATTAAATATATTCTCTTTTTAAAGTTATAACGACACTGCAGGGACAACTGCAAGCTTACTTTTATGCGAAATAAAATGTTTTAGTGGAGAATGAGAAATAGAAATAAGCGCTTCCATTACAAGTCGAAATATTATTAAAAATATAACTGGTAGGTGGAATAAGGGAACACACTTTTCTCACAACTAAAGTAACATCCATTTCACTATCCGGCTGATACTTCTAAGTTTGTACAATGCTGTGTAATGAAAAGTTATCTCAACTCACGTTATTTATTAGGTTAAACTACGACTATTTATAATTTAAATTTTGGACATCCTTCGAGTGAAAATTAACTTACCAAATTACATAGCTAGGTAATAGAAGAAGAGCATTTACAACTTAATCGAAAAGAGACAATAAAAGCAAGCCATTGTTATGCAGCTTCGATGTACAATAAAACCTCATATTCGGTAAGCAATAAAACTATACATTCCATGCACAGAAAAACAACATATTCAACACATGATTCCACATTGATTTATTGAGTTAACTGTAAACGACGACATGTGCTGTGCTGTTTGTGAAGAGTGTACTCCGACCAACAACTTCTGCACCTTCTCTACATCCACAACTTCTTACGCCCATAGCATTATGAAAGCTTACTGCAATTTATACGTACAACTTACAGTACAACAATTCTCTCCATAAAATTAATATGTCCATTGTTCGATAACCTCCGATATAAAATAAAAATAAATCTACCGCACGTATCTTAGGAAAGATATTTCCCCTACGTACGCTCTCCTGTAAATGTCCCTCGTAAAATGCTTCCCAAAATGAAACAAACAGATCGATCCATTCAATGACCTAACATCGATAACCCCACGATTTTCAAGACCTCGGTTAGTTCATCCTTACCTTCTTGGGAGAAGTTTTCTTAGCAGCCTTCTTCCCAGACCCCTTGGGACGACCTCTTCCCCTCTTCGGGGGGTTGCCTCCCTCATCAGCAGCCTTCCTCTTCGGAGTGCCGCTACCAGCAGGACGGCCACGCTTCTTGGGCTCCTCTGCCGCTGTCTCGCCCATTGTAGTAGTCACGGTTTACGGGTCTCTAAAACAAGCATGAGAATTCGTCTCAAAGGAAAGACGAAACTTCTACACGAGTAATTTAGATTACCGTGTATCGCCCGAACAACTCAGCGCTTAATGGGATTTTACTTCGGCCTGCCGCTGTCACGCCTAATGCAGTCGCAGTTCACGGGTCACTGCAACAAGCAGTTACGTTCTCTTCAAATAGAAAACAAAAGTGCAACACACGAAATTTTAATTTGTCTCGCATGAAACGAAAAACCTGGGGCGCGTTCATAGATTTTTTTTAATTTTACGCCGCGTAAAACGAAAAGGAGTACGAACGTAGTAATCAACACCGTGACCAACAAACGTTTCGGAACACACAAATTATTTCATCTGAACTGAAAAAGGAAACAGAATTCAAAAATAAAGTTTAGGAAGTGGTAGAGTGAAGATATATCAATAAGGGTTCTTTTCTATTCCTATTTTCAGCACTGATGATCCACGATCATATTTGACGATTTTTCTGCTAGTGAAAGTGGGTGGTTACTTCCCCCCCAAACCCCTTCCTAAGCCAAAAAAGTCAGGCACTAACATTCAGAAATGACGCGGGGTCACAAAAGTATTATAAGTGCCGTTTTTTAGATAAAATAAGATGTTCTACATATATATATATATATACACACACACATATATATATATATACATAAAATATCTATGGCTCTCCTGTAAAATTAAGATTTTCCACAGTTGGAACCTATCTTCATCTAAAGTTTTAGTTGTACGTAAAAGGTTTAGAACTCATTCGATAGGGAATTTCAATGCGCATAATTTGATGCGTCAGAATTTTAATTGTTTGAGTTTAAAAAAAGATACAGGCCTCAGAGTGAAAAAAACTCAACAAAATTTCCATTAAAAAAATCATAAAAAATCGAGAAATTGATTTTTTCAAAATCGCTCACATTAAATTATTGTACACAGAAAGACGCATAAAATGAGACCTTTTCCATCTTTCCAGTGTTAATATTGTGGGTGCTTTTTAGGTTTTGAAAATTGTTCAAAAATTTCTCACGAGCAAGATGTGTTTCTTTTATCGAGTTGCATACGTGTGCCAAATTTGAAGGAGATCCGTCCCACAGGGAAAGACGATGGTCGAATATGGGACAAACCCCGTGATAGCATAACATATGCAATGGGAAAAAGTAATTTGGGTAATTAAAACACAGCAACAACGGAACTCCCTCCCTGAAAGAGCTCGAACGACCAATGAAAATGACCTCCCAGATAAAAATTCAGAAAATTGAATAACAGAAACGATAGCACTCAGTTACTGCGTTGAGTGGTCCAGTGGTTATATACACTCCCCACTTGGGAGAGCGTGACGTCATAAAGAAATGATACCCTAACACGGGAATCCACAACAAATACCAATCAAACTTCCTGATCCTTCAAGTACCATCGCGAATAGCGAAAACTCGTTTGATCGCGTAATATAACTTACACTAACAGCATTTTAACCTTAAAGCCAGCGTCAGAGAAGAGTCTAGTCAAGACACACACACGTTGCAGGGCTATCCGAAGCATTAGTTGCCATATGTGATATGAGTCGCGATCTCTGAGCAATATCGCGGCGGGAGTCGTGGGATGAGGTGGACGCAGGACCTAGTTTCTCTGAATATAATACAGCGCAGGGATAGACGATTGTGTCACCAGACTAAGAATAAAATGAGTACTACCATTTCTTTCACTATATCGTCAATGAAAATGCGGAAAATGCCTGTGTACATGTATATATTAACAACACCGAGGTATTAATTGAAGCATTGAAATTGTTCTCTGAATATAAATCTAATGTAGAGCGACGCACATGACGGAATGATGGACCCTTTCTCAATTCAACATCATTAGTTTACTGGAGAATTGCAATTGCATTTCGAATTGGGCGGCAAGCAACCAACAAACGCGCAAGCAAATACAAGCGCAACGCCTGGGCGTTCATTTTGAACGCTGCTACGACGCTCTTGCTCGCTCCTTTCCTTCTCACACGATCCCGCCCACCCCAGCTCCCCTATTCCGCAAGAATCCATAACGGTCGATAGGGTATCCTCGCCTATGCAACGATCTTTAAAGTTTTACTCATAAAGCGCCATTATTGTCGACTATGCATAGAAAAAATTACTTTGCGCAGTTTAGCAGGTACACATTTTATCGAAATTGCAACTCAGTATTTCATGATAAAATAAAGGATGTGGAAGGCAATGGCAACTACATCTTTAAAGCGACTTCTCAATGCATACACAGAGCAAACAAATATAATTGAAGCACGCAATGATATTCAAAGTTACACATAATAAAACTGTAGTACACAAAACAAACGTTAAACTTTCGATAGCGGGAATTTTAAAGCTGCAAGCTTCACAGCTAGGCTCGTAGTGTCTTGGGATACCGGTCGCCCACCGCGCGCGAACTATTTATAGATTCTAAATGAAATCACAACCTTAGCAACAGTGATAAAAGTAAACAATATTTTTAACAGTCAGTATAATAATTACAGATATTCAGAAAAATATAAATAACCATAGAGGCAAATCGATGTACTCACAAAAAAATGGAGCAAAGGTGCGAACGACTCGGAAGCTGGCAAGCCTGTGACGCCGCAGCCCAGAGCAACCCCGCTGCTCTAGTGCATACGCTACCAAATGGCTATTATTTAAACAATATTTATTCAAGATTTGTTACGCACTCAGAGATAAAACTATTTTTTAATAGATCACAGATAATTACTGAACCTTTGGAATTTTTCCTGAATTTATAGGTTCTATTAATTTGCTTGAAATAATTAAGAACGAGTCGCTTCCGACGCTGTACTCAAACCTTACGACAGGCAGCCATGCCATTTTTAAGTGCAAAGCTTACCAGGAGGCAATCTCTGTTTAATTTTAAATTACAGCCTGCATTAACCTAAGCTATCATGATTGATCAGAAATTATTTATTTTATATTTAGATTTAAATTTGGGAAAAAATTAGCCTTCGGAACCTATAGAATTATCAATTTTTCTTACGACTTTATCTTATTATGTACAGCAATCAGAAATCCTTGTGTTGCACATTTTGCACTCGTGATACTAAGTTATATGTGAGCCTCCTTAAATCATTGTTTTATTTTAAACTTTTTAAATAATTGATAAACCTTGGGTTAAATTCTAGTAATTCGCTTGGCCAAAAGGTCTAACATCTCTCGCAGACAATCTGTTTTTTATTTTTTCGATGCATTGTCTACAATTTTATAATGAAAGAAGTCTTGTTATTAAATCTTATTGTTTTGGATTAAAATTTTATCCGTTGATAAATTAACGCACTATAAATTTTAAACAATATTGATATCATTATCACTTTATTTTAATGGTAAACACAAAGCGCTAAGAATAAGTAGTCAGTCATGAGATCTAGCGCTTGGTGAGGGGATTTTTTTCGACACTGGGTCACGGAATGCTCCCTTGCCAGAGTTGAGCTGAGTTGTTGCATGCGTTCGTCATCGTGGTTGGCTTCGACTTCGCACAACTCGTGTTCTCCGTCTTCGACTGTAGCTCGAACCAATTTGCGGGCGCCATTGCAAGTAGATGGCGAACTATTCGGGGTGATTTTAATTTATACTGGAGGTTATCACGACTGAATTTAATTTCGCGTTGGAACTTTATTATTTTTCAAAATTCATCAGTAGAAGTTTTGTGCGTCACATACAAGCATCATAAATAAGTAATTTACATGACTGTAAATATATTAAGCAATTATAAATAAAACGTTCGTAGCGCGCACCGAAACATAATATAGATAATAATTGATATGCCGATGATAGATTATGGGTATAAAATTTCTGTAAAGCGCAAAAACGGCAGCTGAAAAGCTTTTTCTGAACATAGGTACGGAATTAATTTTCTCTCGTTTTATTCAAAATAACTTCTCTTTTAAGTATCGATGAGTCAATATTGAGTGAATTGCTAAGTATCAATTTTGGAGCACAATTTCTTCTCTAAAAAAGGTGAAAATGGAAAAATGCTGGGCCACGGAGCTAAGAAAATAGGACACGCATTCAGCAAATCTCTGCAACCTGGGACTTTACTGAAGTCCTGGATATTCACACGTTGTGCTTTTGTTTATGAAGGGCTGCAGGCATTATCCTCCTAATTACACGCATTTCAGCTTGACGTCAGGGTGTTGCGAAACGTAGGAAAAGATTGTTGTTGATCATCGGTAAAAAACTGTGAAGAGTAAATGGTCTTTTTCATTCGACCAGCATGGGTCTGGAAAGTAAATATCGGTCGATCATTAGCCGTTTCTGAAGTATGATCAGGTTACGGCATGGGTAGACTTAAGCCACTCTATTGTTGTTGCACTGTTCGATTTACCAAAACATTTTACAAGGTCAATTATACCATCTTCTCGAAAATTACATCTAATTAGTGTTTGTAGCCCTGTTCTGGAATAGATTTCTCGCTTCGTGATCGGCCGAGTCATGAGGGGGGTTGTGTCCAGCGAGCTGAGGTACGCTCGCTAAGTTAAATTGTGGAGTTCCTCAGAGTCTAGTATTGAGACGAAGATAGTTCTTTATCATTGTTAATTATTTACCATCCAATATTTTATCGAAGTGGAAATTTTTACTGTTTATCTCAAGGTGCATTAATAGATTAGGACTACTGAGCTCTTCATGCAGGCTCATGACCTTTTTACTTACGAGGATGATATCGATGGCTTGGAGCAGGTCCCTTATTCGTGGAGCTGAAACTGAACATAGGAAAGTTGTCTGCGCAAGCGCGTTGGTGCAGTACATTCGCTTCGGGAAGATGTGTGTTGTGCCGATGTTCAATGCGAGGGTAGCTGGCAGCGTTCGGACTAGACATGAACAGTCTTTCTCCGTAATGGGACCCCGACTCTTCAACTCTCTGCCCAGAGATCTGAGAGAATGCGATGGTTCCCTGGTTGTCTTCAAGAAGAAACTGGAGAACTTTCTACAAACTATCCCTGATAGGCTTCCCTTGCCTCACTATCATCAGACGGCGGAAGGAAAAGGTCTCATTCAACAGCTCGCGGATATGCGAAGGGACACCATGCACACAAACCGGCGGCACCCCATTGTGGCCAGGTCATAAAGGCCCAAACATTTTCAAGATATTCAAGATAAGGTGCACGCGTAGCGAGTTCAGTATCTTCAGCATGAACTCGGTGAACTCAATAAGTATTGTTTGAATAAAGTGAAACCAGAGTTTATGCCCTCATCAAGAAACTTAGGCGTACCTGCGGTTGTTAGTTTGAAGTTTCACATTCATAAACACAGAATGCATATGATGAAGAAGCTGCTACCTTGTTTTATTATATTTTAATATCTGCTTAATACAAACTCAATTAGGCTTTTGTGTGTGCAACACCGTGTGCCAGGGGGATGTTAGGCTGTTTGAATCTGCTTACAGGAAATGAAAAAATAACAATGTACATGAAATGCAGTATGGCAACAGGCTGGCAGTTTTGGATTTGTATTCTGTTTATGGAAGATTTTGATAGCTTTTGCGGCAAATGTAGCATCATCGCAAGTAACATGTTAGTGCTGGCTCCCACTATTGGTACACGTGGCCATAAATTCAAGGTGGCACATATCCATACTTCTACTGAACTTCAAAGAAAGTTTTTTAGTTGAGGAGTATAAGTCTAATGTAGCTTTTTACCAAATAATGTTGTGTTATCAATTTTATTAATATTTTTAATAAATGTTTGCATGAGGAATCAGGATCGTTTTTGTTTCATTATGTTGAATGATTACAATATTGGGTCTAATTGCTCAGTTCTGTTAACTCTGCGTATGGACACACACAGTTCAAGCCTTTAATCGTTGTTGTTCATTGAAGCTTTGCGTTTGGCGTACCTGAAGGTTAGGGCTGCTCCACGACTCTAATGGGACCTTACTTATGTTGTGATGAAAAAAGCGTTGAGTTAGCTAATTAGGGGAGTTACTTTTCATAACAAAATAATTATGGTATAAACAAGGTTTCACCTCTGCGTGAGACGTAAAAATTCATCTTTTCATTTAGGCATGCAAGACAGTTTCAATTATATTCTCCAAGATGAATTAGTGAGATATTATGATTACTTAATTTTTGTAACCTAATGATGTATTTAATATTTATTACATACTAAAAATAGGACACTTTGGCTTATTTCAAATGAATAAGGTTACGCAAAGCACAGAAAATGAAAACTTTGTGTGAACTTCAGAAATAAACTTTGTGAACCTTTGTTTTTGTGCGTAATCATTCAAATCGTAGTCTATAGTATATGAAAAAATGTAAAAATCTACTGAAAAATCTGAGCTTACGTTTTTGCATTTCAATCGGTATAATATATAAAACGGGGGTCTAAAATTATTGTGACCATATAAAAGTCGGATAACTGATGAGAGGACTCACAGCCGGGTTTTGCGGTTCAGTCTTCAGCTCTAGCCGCTGTCTAAAATATACTAGGGAGAGGACTGAAATTTTAAGCATCATGGAGAATTGGTCTCTGTTGCCTGATCATATAATTGAAGTAATATTTTCGTACCTGGAAGTTCATGAACTGAGGCAGTGCTCTCTTGTTTGTAAAAATTGGCACCGATATTTGAATGATGAGAATAATGAAGTATGGAGAATGCATTGTTTAAATTTGCTTGCTGATGAAGCTCTTAAGTCGGATTTACTTTCATCAGTGCCGACATACATGGCAAAACTAAGAGCATTTTACCATGCTTGGAATCCAAATGACTGCTCAAGAAATGTTTTTATAAAACCGAATAAATTTACTTTACATCGTAATCCTGTAGCCCAAAGCACTGATGGAGCAAGAAGTAAAATTGGTTTTAAAGGAGGACGACATGCTTGGGAGGTGGTGTGGGAAGGGCCTTTGGGTACTGTAGCTGTGGTGGGCATTGCAACAGAAGAAAGTCCTATGCAGTGCCCTGGCTATGTTGCCCTTCTTGGATCTGATGAACATTCCTGGGGCTGGAATTTGGTAGATAACCACTTGCTACATAATGGTGATTCTCTTGGTTGTTATCCTTTACTCAACAATGCACCAAAATATCAAGTGAGTTTATTCTTGTTATCTATTAGTTGTAATTTTTTTTGCATGTAAAAGGGTACTGTGTTATAGTATAATATGAATTTTGAAAGAATATTTTTGGTACAGTTTTTATTTTTATACTAATTTTTTGGAACCCATTGGCATTGCAGTTATTTTGTAAAGATTTGGTCATCTAATAGCTTTGAAGATTAATTTTTGCATTTAAATCCCCATCACAGAAACCTTTTGGATATAGCTTTTCTAATATATTTTTACAAGTGTATTATAAATATTGAAGTTAAATCCTGGTGTAAATTAGTACGTTTTGAGATGATGATAATTCTGTAGCACTTTTTATGTACCATGTTTGCACTCTTATATTTAAATATATTATTTTGTATATTTAGACCATCAATGCAGGATGGTATTGGGTGTAACTTATCTAGTGTATTTGCCCCTATTATTACAAATATCAACATGAAGCTCAATACATATTGATATAGGGGTTTGAGATAGTTTTAAAACAATTTTTATATACTGTTATCAGGGTGTAATTTTAGCCCAAATAATGGTTCTCTAGAAT
>VOMN01055179.1:0-14393 GCA_014899125.1 Orchestia grillus
AAGCTTTCAAAAAAAGGGGTACATTTTTTTGGAACACTCTGTATAGGAAAAAACAAAGTCGGTATTAGACATGATGCTCATACCTGTAAAAATCAATGAAATCAGGAGGCCAAAAGAATAGGATAAAGATAAATCACTGCAGTAACGAGTCGCACAACCTCATAAGGGAAGAAAAAATTAAAGCGAACATTGTACATCAGAGCGGCAGAACAAGTGGTCCAAGCCAGAAGGGGGTCGCTCAGGACACCTCCGAGTGCCAGGTGCTGCACTCGAAAAAATGAGCTTCAAATAAACTTTACAGCTTCTTCAGCATGGACAGACGTCAGAAAAAATGCACACATGAAATATTTCATTTACATGAAATGCTTTAGACTCGAATGCGGGTCAGAAGAGCTGCTAATTTTCTGCTGCAGGGCCAGGCAGCGGTCTATGGCTTACCCTTGCCGCATCACAGCGAGGACTTTGACCCAGGCTCATATTTGTCAACAAAAAAATAAAAGTGTAAAATATGTACGTAATAGTCAGTAAAATTTCCAATCGAAATTAACTACTTTCAAGTCGATATGAGAGGAAAATAAAAAATGTATAATTCATGCTTAAAAAATTATCATTAGAACTAATTGAAGGTAAAGCCAAAAGGGATGATTTTTAACAAGGAAGTAAACCNGCGGCCCCACCTTGACTAGCGAGTTGAGGCCGAGAGCGGTGACGAGAGCGCCGCTTGTAGCGAGCACGTACGAAGTTCCCAGCTGCCTGGAAACACAACACATAACTATTGCAATCTAAAACATACAATCAATATTGCAGTTTTCAACTCTCAGCATATACAAAAATTAACTAGGTACATACATAAATGCAAATTCAACAGATGAAATCAGTAAAGATTTCTTTGAAGGTTTAGAGGCCTAATTAGATTACTTTCAGGAGAGGTAGCAAAAAAAAAACGAGAATTTTGTGAACAAACGCTCAGGAAGTGCTGCCCGTTTTTGGCGCACACGTAAAGAGAGGATTTGGGTTAGGCTGTCCATCATAGCCAATGCTATGTTTTACTAAATCAAATTCTCAACTCGGTTCAAATTACACAGTTATGTATATTAACTCAACTGACGAGTGTCTATAGTGAGAGACTAGTACACTAGATGAAGCACGAATCGCATAGAGTGTTTTTGTTTTGATGGTTTAAAACATAAATTTATACATACATCAACGAGTTGTTGATACAGGGGAGCATAATTCGATATTTGCAGCATAATTCTCAGCACATCACAATCATCTCAATCTCATCTAGAGACTATTTCATTGTCGATGAAATGTCTAAAAAATACCCGCAGATGCAGAAACTAGTAAAAGATATATTTGTGGTACATCAGGAAGACTGGTTCTCACAATCTGATGAATTTGGCTCCAGTGAGACGTTACTCAGCACGGACGAGACTACAAATGAAGGTTGGCTGCTACAAAGTAGTAATATAGTATGGACAGTACAAGCTCATACACCAGCTGAATATGGACTTACTGAACGGTAATAGGAGAATCTCCAGATCTGTTTGTATAATTGACGACAGCGTTGAATGACTGATTGATCCACTGCCAAAACACCACAGCAGGAGTAGTCCTGAAAAAGTCAAGTATTGTACAAAAGAGTGAAGGACAATGAACAGTCACGGTTATGGATCACACAAGAATAGATCTGATGCAAAAAAAGCCTGAATTAAGTGGTACATACTTCAAAAAACCAACTTTGCTTAGATCAAAACAGGAAGCAGGCACATTGAGTGCAGACCAAATTTGGCACAAAAAAAAAATAGTTCAAGATAAAAAGTCACAGAAACTGACCTGTCAGCACTATAAAGAAATAGCTGATATGAAGAGTAATAGTAATAGTAATAGTAGTGGTAATGATAGCAGTGCTTCAGTAACTTTGACTAATTTGCACCAAAAAAGTAGGGACCATTTAGTATGGGCTTAGAAGAACGGGGAATCTATGCATCAGGGGCGTTTCCACACAAGATCCCCTGCACATAGAAACAGTAAGTTAAGAAGGAAGAGGAAGAAACGACAAATAAGAAATAGTAAAGAAAGAATGAAAATGAAAAGAAGCAAAGTGGGCACGAAAGATAGAAGACCCAAAGGCCTATCTAAAGCTGAGGTAGCCAAACAGTGCTCCCCTGGAGGCGCTAGTCCCCATAACATAGGATAGACAAACCTAACTAACCTACCTCTATTGCCTATGGCCTATCCTATGCCCCTTGAGGGGTGCTGACATGAATGCTCAGACATTAGATTGTAGTTTGCAAAAAGACAGTACAGATGATTTTAATAGTACCATCATTGTACAATGGCAAGAACTGTTAAAAATCTAAAAACTTGCAAATAACAAGAAGAGAAACAATCAAACAATAAAAATACTGTATGATGAGGTTTGCTTTGGCTGAGGTTCACTTAGTACATATGTGAGGTCAAGCAAAATAAATTTGAGTGAGCAAAAAAACATGAAGACAATCGTTGCATCAGGCTTAGTAAGCTCCCAGTAACAAACATAAGTGAAAAGAAAGCCTGAAGTAATGACAAGTATAAAAACTTCACGTAACCACATAAGATGGTGTGTGGAAGGACCACCAGTCCTACTATTGAGGACAGCAGTGGAGGTGAAGGCAGAGGAACAGAACAATAGGACAAAGCATGTTCTTCATTGAAACTGCTAGCTGACCAATAGAGTTTCAATTTTATTAATGCATTTCAAATACACAGCTTTCATAGAATAAAAATAATGTACTTGTAGAAAAAGCAACCTGCTTTTTTGTATTGTTTTGAAAAAAAATAAGTTCAAGAAAAGAAATACATATAACATTACATGGACAGGAAATAAGCTGGTAATCACTGAAACACAATGCACTGTAATTTTTCATGTATCATCTAGTAGAGTTAGCTGCTACCAGAAGTAATATTAGATTCCATTTTTTTCTGACAAATACTGTACACAAATATAGCATGACCTGATTGACCTTGGATGGATTCCAATGAAAAAAATCCTTACTTGTACAATACAACTGAAGTAAAGTAACAGAATTTAAAGCTAGTCACAGAAATGACTCGTACTTATAGAAGGTGAGCATGCAACCCGTGATCGTCATGTTCATGGGCACCTGGGCTGACATCCGCCCAATGAGCATCATCTTCTCTCCCGTGTCAGGGTGGAAGGCACTGTCATACACCTGCTTTGCACGCCAGAGTTCATCTTCTGTGAGACCAACAGTTTCCCCATTTCTGAAAAATTCATGGCATAAATAGAACAAAGTTTCAGTAAGATTTTTTAAGAAAATTAGACAATTTCATACAATGGAACCTGTGAATTTTAACATACTAAGGTAGATATATCTTGTATTTTTATTGAAATATTACAGCAAGATCAAATGAACAATCACAGCAATTTATGAGGATAGGTATATTTCTGTCAGGAGTATTTTTGAAGGCATATGGCATTTTTATTCTCTCATCACATTGGAATGAAAATTATATTCAAGACCTAGCTGAAATACATCACGCATTCAAGGTTGTTTATACACGAGTTGATAGAATCTTATGTTTGCAGTACATAGAAGCTCTTGGGTAGAGTAAATTTCTTACCTGTGTTTGGTCACAACAGCTTTGGCTTGGTCCAGCTCACTAGATGAGCAAAACAAGTTTGCAGGGTTTGTGGTCGTGAAGAAGTGACGAGCTCTTCCGATGTAGGTGCTTTGGTCCCAGCGGGGTTCATCAATGTTTATTTTAGTCATAGCCATGATAGGGGTGTACCAAATAGAGTACAAAGTCTTCAAACTTTTAAAGTTGAAGAAAGATATATTCTCTGACAAAAATGTTACATAATAGAAATATTATTTGGCAGTTTCTATATAATATATTTACTATATATATATATATATACATATATACATATCTATAAATAATCTTTCATAGAGTGAAACACATTTTAAGTTCTGTGAAAAATTACTTTAAAAACTGCTCTCTCAGTGTCAATATAATGACAGTCTATGCATAGGCACCTATGTACACAGCCTATTGCCTATGCTGTACATAATGTGAGCAAAATCAAAGTTAGGTAATGCAACTATATTTTATGCTCTATACTATTTAAACAGAAATTTGCACATGTAAACACTACCAAAATTACATTGACACTGTTGTGTTCAATGTCATAGTAAAAAGATTAGCTGCATTTGAAACAAAGAAAAAGATTGGTATTAATAATTGTTACAGTTTAAGAATAATTTTAAAGATTATGAAATTGATGCTTTAGGAATGTTTTAGAGTTGAGAGGACACATACTTCCTATACTACCTTGGCAATAGTACATAATATAAATTGTAGATTTTTGTTTGTTAAATTCTTATTGTAGCATTGATGTTATTCTTTCCATTAATACCTTCTACTACCACCTACTCATGAATCTGAAACTAGTTTCGGTTTTAATGATTTAATCTGGTCTATGAGCATGTGATGAATAAATTCTGTTCCAACTGAAATACCCAGGTGCTTTATGTGAAGAAAATTTTCAATAACACTACAAAAATCATGGGTAGGCACATGGTGATAACATAAAAAGACCTTCAACCTTTTCATTAAAACACAAAAATTACACTAAAAAGCTGGGCCTATATTTACTCTACTGCAGTCTACTGCACAGGGCAGGCTGTACAATGAATTTTTCGCTCTGCGCAGTTGGCCGCAGTCAAGTAAATATTAACCAAGAGTAGCAGTAGTAAGGATAGCCGCGCTTCAGTAACAAACTATTTCACACAAAAAGAGTCGGGAAGGGAGAATTTGGCATGGACTTAAGAGAATGGGGAATTCATGCACAAGGTGTATTCCCACACAAGATCATGGAAACAGCAAGTTGAGAAGGAAGAGGAAAAAAAGATAAAAATCAGCGAAGGCATGAAAATGGAAAGAAGTAAAGTGGACGCAAAAGATAGAGGTCCCGAAGGCCTAACTAGAGTTGAGCTAACCTGTGTCCCCATGGGGACGCTAATTCCAATAACATAGGATAAACAAACCTAACTAACCTCATTATATTGCCTACGGCCTATTCTATGCCTCCATCATTGTACCATCGACTCTTTAAACCATTGACTCTTTCCTGAGGGCATATTATTAACAAAGAGCTTGACTGCCCTACTTATAAAAGAATTGCCAAAAATAACAACTTCTCTGAAGTTTTAGGTATGAATGATCACTCGAAAGTCGATTTATATTTCTTCAATTCCAAAGCGCAACAAACAATGACAATTGGAATCAAAATTCGAGGGGAAAGCAATTCCCTCGATTAGTATAATTGGTACGCAAGTAGTTTTTCTCTACAAGATAATCAACAAGCCGACGTTAAACAACATTAGTCATTTCTTTTCTGTTCATGAACGCATAATTTTTTAATAATTGATACCTACAAAACGGCCACCCAACTTATCCCTTGAAGCTAACCCAAATCACCGGCGCAAGTCGTGAGTGATCACGTTACGGTGATCATGCGTAGAATCCACGATAGTCCGATGTTGCAGTTTGTGCTCATTTTCGCTCTCTATCTTCAAGGAAAAAACAAAATAAAAGGGTAACTACTGTAAAACATTTCTTTTTAAAATTTTAACACTCAAGTGCAAATTAATACTTACCGCGATGCTTTTATACCGGAGACCAAATGCAATTTTTCAAATGTTGAACGTAATGACACATAAATTATCTTCATGTACATGCTTCGATGAGGAGTGCATTACTGTATCTGCAATAACCAGTAACAGGTAGTGACCACAAGAATTTTACTAGCTATTAACTGAATTTTTCTCAAAATGTAATTCAATATAATATTAATAAATCACTCTTCAGTAGCAGGCTTCAACAAAATGATCAAGCGAAGAAACATGAAAAATATGCAGTTCAATATTTGGATTAGCTGATCAAGATATGAAACATAAAATTAATACCTTTGTCCCTCTGCGGGTTATGCTTTTTAAGAAATTAGGTAGAAAAAAATGAACGGCGTTTGAAATGAACAGAAAATTTGAGCCTCGAGTAGTCATTTTCTGGCTCCGTGTGTCCAGCAACAGAGCTATTATTTTTTTTCGGGACGTAAAGGCCGCAGGAATTATTTTTAAATCGAAGGAAGGATAACTATTATGAACACAAATGTTCCTGATTTCAATTTTCTCTCAATGTCAGTACTTACATATATACATACATTTTAAAACAAGTCACTGCAACTTCCAAAAATTCCTGCTAGCTTTAATATTAACGTACATTTTTTTGAGCCACAGCTGTCCTCAATGCCAAACAATTGATTACCGCAAACATTATATCAGTTAAAGGTAACAGACACTAAATTTTTACCACGATTTCATCTAATTAAACTCAAGTTTCTACTTATATTGAATTTAAAAAACTAATATTTGATTACTGGAATATTTTACTACGTTTGAACAGATGGTGAAATGTAACATAATTCCAATACGGTGATGTGTAGTACAGTGAATTTTCACACAACGACTTATTATAAAGAAAAAGAACGAATTCTGGAACCATAACTTTCATACACCCTGCTGCTGAACACTCATTGCCTGACTTCACGTACACCGTTGGCTGACGCCTCAAACAATAGAAGAGCAGCATCAATTAATGCGGTACCGCACTGGAATCGAAGCCAGCGTATACCATTGATTAATACAGTACTATTTAGTAACTAGTCAGCGAACAACCAGAAATAAATCAAGTAACTGCAGACCCCAGGAATGAAGAGATAAAGAGCGTCAGACGGCATGAAAAGCAGCTTTTTCATTACCTGCGCTCATTTCTACAGTGGATGCGGTACCCAAGCCAAGTGGTGCTGTCTCCCTGTCTACACACAGGACTAGTGCCCTCAGCTACTACTCCAATTCGACCCTCCGTCGACATACGAGGGCCCGCCACACTCTAGTCTACGGCTTCCTTGAAATCAGTCCTCGCAGCACTGCTCCACTACAGCCGACAGCGCCAACCGTTTCATTTTCTGCGCCACCAGGAAGAGTTTTAACCTAATTGAAAAAAAAACCTTGCTCAAGTCCCACGTCGCAAGCTACCGTTCTCTTCTTCTAATTATCCATCAATATTCCGTGTTGATAATCCAAGTTAAAATAAAAAATTCTAGATTATTTTCTCCTGTGCTTTATTATCCTGGCGGGTCGATCCTAATCCTCTGAGACACTCAGTTCGAACTAAACTTTGATAGAGATATTCAAATTAAAAAAAGATTATTCAAGTAGAGTTCGGAGAAAAAAAGATCGCTGGGGGGTTGGACCTATACAGATGTAATAAATAAATTCAGCATCATGCCGTTAAAGAAACTCTAAAGTGTTTGATAAATTTATCATTACTGAAAAAAGAAGAAAGAAAGAAAAAAGTCGAATGTCCTGAAATCAGTCACATTCAGACATGGTAAAAACCGTTTTTTTAGCAGTTCGACTACAAGCATCAAATTATATGTGAAAGTCATGTTAATTTTAATTATAGTTCGTTACACATTGACCGATTGTTCAGCATGAAGTGAAGATAAACACCAGAAGTTACAGAAATATTAATAGAAATCCTCATGTGATTCTTTGTACTTACCTGATAAAATTAAAAAATTAGAGCTGAAAGACAAGGCATAAATGATAACAAAACTTTAAGCCTGTTACAAACTTTAGAATGCAACATAAGAAATTTTATTTTGGGTTGTAGTATGTCAGAAATTCAACGGATTTGTATCCATACGTTCGATTTCACGAAAAATTAGTAATGGTGCCATGTGGGTGCCACAATTGTATTGTACAAAGACGCTGCATGTGACGCAATGACACACTCTCTCATTTACAAACTTCCAGTAACAATATCACAAATTTTGCATCATTTCATTTTAAAGTCACGGGAATATGTAACATGTATGGAAATGCGAAAATGAATCATTGCGGCTAATTTCTGATGGTACACTTGCGATGTCCCCCATCATAAAATTCAATGATTGAAAAGCTCCACATTTTTCTAGTAAATTTAGGTGAGGTGTCGGTGCAGAGCACAATTAGGACGCGATTCGCAACAGCGTCGCTATAAACGGAGGTCAGAACACGGCTCTGAGAGTGAGGCTTAACCAGCGCACTCGGCAGGTAAAAAGAAATGGGATTACAATGAACGAACAAAGCAAATCCCTGAAATAATGTAAGCTCTTCAAAGTAACCTCTAACTCTGTAAGAAAATAGAAATAAAGAACGGGAAGGGAACACTAAATAGCACTGTACAACCAAGTCTAAAAATGAGCTCACGTTAGATTATAATTATTAGTATTGATAACAACACAGTGGACCGTAGGGAATATCCACAAGGGCGATGCAGCACGAAAATTGAGTGTAAAATAACGTCATCAAACTGTGATCACGATGAGCGGAAACAATGTTCATGACACATGGCAATATAATTAAAACAAAGCAAGCTTATTTCACGTTCCTTCGAAGCTGTTTTATGAACAATATTCACGAACATTTTACCCAAGCCTCTCAACCGCATGAGGCTGGATTTGAATGCTGGAAAAGCTCTGCGATTTCCCTCATCAACTCGTTTCGTTTCAGACTTTCTGCTATTACGAAGCCCTTAAAAAGTATTGTTCACTAAGTACGCTAATGATGCCGTACAGCATTCGATCTAGTTTATCATTTTCACTTCTTTGTCCCTCAGGCAGACCAAAACTTGGTGCCAAATTCTTCGCAGCCACTCACGTTGAGTGATCCAGAGCAGCAGTGCCTCTTGCAATCACTCCCCTGCATTTCGAAGGCGACAGCACCTCATATATGCACATGGAAAAGTATTTCCAATAACTGAATGAGCTCCCCAAAAGTTCTGGAGACCGCGAAGAAAGAACACCAAGTCTATCACTTTTCACGGTGCGTGAAGTGGTAGCAAGACCATCAACCAATCACTGGTCACCATCGAGAGCTGCGTGATTTCTCCCAGATGTTTCCGTCACGGTCGACTGAACATCCGTGACTAATAGGCCTGGACTCTCATGGAGTGCGTTGGAAATGACTGGTCTGTGTAGATCATTCATTTCTTATTCGTTAGTCTTGGTCAGTTCGTACTTCTAGGGCCCCTAATCTCTTCCTATGAATGAATTTCAGTTATGAGTGCAAACGTGATGCGAGTTTTTGTATCTTTTCTATTATGTCCCAAATATTTTCCTGTGAATGAATCTCAGTTGTATGTAAATGAAAAAACGATATGAGTATTAGATTTTGAATTGATGGTAGACAGATGAGAAAAGACTGTTTGAGATTTTGCAGTTATTAATGGCAGCCATATTAACAACAACAAACAATCATATCAATTACAGCATCAATATCAAATGTATCAACAGCAAGCGTTTCTACACAAACTATATCAACACTAACCGTAACTTTAACAACCGTATTGATACTAACATCATCAGTAACAACCGCGTTAACAAAATATCAACAGCCATAATCATATCAGCAACAACCCTATGAATGGCAGTTTGAACATCATACACATTCGACAAGTGTCCAAAAACAGACCAGGAGTCTCAAAACGAGAGGACAGTTTAAGATCAAAATGAAGTGTCGAAGGTAAGAGCAGCAAAGAGGCCCCGGAAGAAGCCGGTGTCTCGGAAAAAAGGAACTTGATTAAATAATTACAACACATTGGACACATGTACAGTACATCGTTGAATTTTCAATGTTTTATGACTGCCCACGGGAGAGGAGTGTGAGGTATGTATGATTTAAGCTTTCGTTTCCAAGGTAGCACTCCGTGGTTTCTCAAAAATTTATTTGCTTAACCGGGAATTGAACCCTTACTCTCTAATTGTGAGTGGGACGCGTCACCAATGCGCCATGGAGCCCACCAAAAGCGGAGAGAAAGAAAGAAGGAAAAATGGAAAGAAAGAAAACAGAAAGAAGAATAGTTTATTTGGAAATCAGTCTCATGCAGAGCACGTCACAAGTCGGTTGTTCAATAAGTAAGACTACAACCTCAAAGAATGAATGTTGACGTCACATTGAGACTCCCGTAGTTGTGCCTCTTAATTCACTGGCCTAGCGTTCAGCGTGAAGGGATTAGCACCCACCTTAAGCTAACCATTACCTAAAATATCTTGTGAGTCTCTGAGCATATCTGATTCAACTACATAATTAGAATTTAAATAGTTGCACTTCGTGAAAATTAGACGAAATCAATAATTTGAATTTGAGATAGGATACCTTAAAACTTCAGTAGATTTGAATCCTCTGGCTTGCACAAAATATATTTTTACGGTGACATGTGAGGTTCACAAGTTTACTGAAGAAACTTGAGTCATTTGAAAGAGGGAGAAAAGAGGGAGATGATTATTTATTTCGATAGAAGTTGCACATGTTTTTCAGTGAATCTCACTTTCAAATAATAAGAATACAGGCGAACGAAGAAGACAGGAGAAGGAGAGAGAGAAAGAGAGCTAATTGAGCTTCAAAGGTAAACTTAAAAACTGAACTATACACTTTACAAGTTCCACCCCAGCCTTCACTGCATACTGTACAAGTTCCACCCCTCCACTCCACACTGTATATCTTACACCAACAAATTCAACACCCAGGTTTGGCAGGCTGCAGTACAGGATCAAGGCCCACATTAACTGCACTTTTATTGCATTTCTTGTGGAAATAATTTAATGTCAGTTTTTCAGTAGTGTTAATCTAGCATACTATCCCTTACTGATACTGAAGAACGATAAACGTAAGAACATACATTACTTAGGGGAAAACTTTTTTCGTTTTCATGCATGATAGAATTGATGAAAATGATATATACTTCAAGAAGAGCGCCTAGCTTGTTCTGGCACGTGGAAGGATTAAAAATTTGTGTAATGCGCGTATAATCTCTTTTCTTCTTCCGTCCTGTAAAATCCCACAAAATAAAAAAGTTGAATTTAGTTTCTCGATCCCTCACGTAATTGGCATCAAAGAATTAAATCATTACCTATTGGTACTTATATCGCGGACGAAATATGCCTCTACATGCGGGGCCGTGACCAGCAGGCGCAGCCATTTGCAGCGTGTTGTGAAGTCGCTGCTCGAGTTTGTACTGAGTTCATGACCTAGATGACCTCTGGAAATTTCAGTGAGAAGCACACTGAAATATTTACGGGAACTCATTCTTTGACACCCGCGTAGAAAAGAAAATTGACTTAATTACTTCGCATTTTTTTTGTTATTGTTCGATTGTTCATTTCAGAAATATGGAATGCTCCAGTAAGACTTTGATGTCAATTTTATCATATTGATTTGTTTTATCGCATATGATATTTACTGAAGATAATTCTAAAAATCTTGACTGATTATTTCTTATGACACTAGTATCAGAAACGTTTTTAATATGACAAAAGTAAATTAAATATTGGATGTAAATTCCGTAGAGTTTAAGCCGTCCAATTATAATGACAAAATTCATGCGCCAAGAGTTCGAACGGTTTAAAGACTTTGGAGTTGGTATATTATCATTTTCAACCAATAAGATATTAAACATCCAGCTGAGGGTAGGGATTTTACATGGAACTGAACTGCAAAATTTTCTCAGCAATAAATGATCATTTCGTGATCGCAAATGTCAGCGTACAACTTAATAACTTGACACGCGATCGAATTTTCTTGTACGCTGTTGCCAAAAAAATGTTCATAAACTAACGTGTTTATTTTACAGAAGAATCTACTTCCTTTGAGCGAGGTCATCATAGAGTAAGTAAAAAGATTTATTTAATGAGTACATAGGAGATTACAGGAAAAATCAACTTTTAAAAATGTAAAGAGTAATCATTTGTTTTACCATACATTAAATCATTATGCACGCGTGATGCCATTATGGTACCATAACATATGATACCATGATGTATAACCTGACTATAACATACGATATCTCATGGTATTGTACAATCAAAACACATGATATATTCACAAGCAGGGCCCTACCGCTACTGGAGCAGCCGACCACCGATCAAAGCCTGCACACAACGCTCGACGGATCTCAGCGCTCGTGGAGCTCAAATAACATTATTTCACTGCGCACTGACTCAAGAGCGAGGGTACACAATGACTACGGCGCCCAATGATGAGGGTACCAAATGATGAGGGTACCAAATGATGAGGGTCCCAAATGATTAAGGCCCCAAAATGTGCAAGTGAGTGATGACATTGAGGCCCATGAGACGTAGAGGGCGCTGAGGGCGTGCACAGGTCAACAGGCCTGGGGAGAGCACGAGCAGTTCCGAAGTTCAAGTAGAACATGCCAGCCCTGGCAAACTTTTCCGCTGTCTCATCGGTAAATTTATGAAAAAATTGATGAAAATACTCGGGTGAGTAGAATTATAGTTAATTATAAATGGTCGAGCGAAAAAGTTAGACTGGTCGGTACTGAGCGCTCGACCGTACCGACACGCACGCCAGGCCTCTGTGACGTGCACAGGTGTCCGCCAGGTGCAGGTGGCGAGTGCAGGGTAACGTGGCAGCTGCAGGTGCACACCAGGTCAACGCGGCGCTTGAACAACGTTGAACGCGGCGCTTGAACAACGTTGAACGTGGCGCTTGAACAACGTTGAACGCGGCACTTGAACAACGTTGAACGCGGCACTTGAACAACGTTGAATGCTTCTCATGTTTCTTAGACAATCATGGTAAATAAATTTGTGGACTTAATGGCGGTGGAAAGCGCATTTCTAGAACGGATATATCAGCCGACGGCTCAGCTCGCTGCGTGGTGAGCACTAAAATGAAAAATGTTCGAAAAAATGAAAATATTTAAAAAATACGAAACCCACATTTGAATTGATGTATCTTAAAAAAACTAACGTCGCGATTTTTCATATGCCTATGTGTTTGTCTAATTTGTGAAAATTGAAAAAAATATATTCATCAGTATTGATGCAATAGTGATTTTAGTGAATGGTGTCAAAAGTATGCTTGTGCACAGTCATAAAATTAGGATTTCTGTAAGGGAAAACTTGACACAATAATCCTTTATGACATAATATCATGTATTTAATAGAATAAATACTTGACCTTAGTTCCTCACTATCCTGGGGAAGAGCGTTCGCAGTTCCCTTCAACTCGAACCAGACCTGAGGCGGTAAGGATTACCTGCATCAGGCCGTACGGATAACCTGCATCAGGCCGTACGGATTACCTGCATCAGGCGGTACGGATTACCTGCATCAGGCGGTACGGATTACCTGCATCAGGCGGTACGGATTACCTGCATCAGGCGGTACGGATTACCTGCATCAGGCGGTACGGATTACCTGCATCAGGCGGTACGGATTACCTGCATCAGGCGGTACGGATTACCTGCATCAGGCGGTACGGATTACCTGCATCAGGCGGTACGGATTACCTGCATCAGGCGGTACGGATTACCTGCATCAGGCGGTACGGATTACCTGCATCAGGCGGTACGGATTACCTGCATCAGGCGGTACGGATTACCTGCATCAGGCGGTACGGATTACCTGCATCAGGCGGTACGGATTACCTGCATCAGGCGGTACGGATTACCTGCAGCAGGCGGTACGGATTATCTGCATCAGGCGGTACGGATTACCTGCAGCAGGCGGTACGGATTACGTGCATCAGGAGGTACGAATTACCTGCATCAAGCGGTACGGATTACGTGCATCAGGAGGTACAGATTACCTGCGGCAGGCGGTATGGATTACGTGCATCAGGAGGTACGGATTACCTGCAGCAGGCGGTACGGATTACCTGCAGAGGCAGTCAGCGCACGACATGGAGGCGGTCTACAGTCTTTAGGCGCAGCAGAAATTAAAGTTCCATTGAGAAAAACCTGACAAAGATCATGTTGAAACCTTTAAAATATTAAGGAAAGGTCGCACTGGAGAAATTCTGTGTTTAGCTTCAAGAAGCGCTTGTGGAGGCTACGACTCGAGAACAAGATTGGAAATGTCGGTAGACGTCGACAAGATTGGAAATGCAGATAGACGTCGACAAGATGGGAAATGCAGATCTCGATAGACGTCGACAAGATTGGGAATGCAGATAGACGTCGACAAGATTGGAAATGCAGATAGACGTCGACGGGATTGGAAATCAAAATGATTGGAAATGCAAATAGACGCCGGCAAAATTAGAAAGGCTGCATCTACCTCCGTAAAATCCTAGGTAGATACGCGGTAACTCAAGCAGGAGGCGCCCGAAGAAGGCCCCGGAGTGGCATTAAGGCGCAGCACTCACCTTTAAGGAGGGTGGACCTTACGTTCGAAGCCACATGTCACCGAAGACAAGAAGAAAGGGGACAGAGGGGCCGAGCGCCCCCGACTGGGGGAGGCTGGGGAGAGCTGGGGG
>VOMN01055183.1:0-22243 GCA_014899125.1 Orchestia grillus
GGGAGACGAGGGGCCGGTGAGGAGCGCGGTGTCGGGAAGACGTGTTGTGTTAGTAGCGGGTGGCTGGATGGTCCCATGGAACCAATGCACAGGTTCAGTGGAACCATAACTTTTTTCGGATGTTTATCAGAACCGAAGTTGCTGTCGGAAAAGTGCATTTCAGTATTCTCGTCAAATGAAAGGAAATTTTTGTCGTAATGAATTACACGTCGTAACAAATGTTAAATCGTAACGAATGTTACATCGCAACAAATGCTCCTACCAAATTCTTTTATTCATGTCACCAGGTTCGTCTTGGCTCAAATTCAACACCACTCATAGATTATAGCCACAAGCTTCATCATCCAGCATGTTACAACGAGTCTTATCAAATTATGTTCCCATATTCATCGCTACACGTCTCTTCAAATAAAATAACTATATAAACATTTCCCATCAAATAACAACGCCATCTTTACTACCTGTCCCCTCAAATACTACTATCTTCACCACTACCTGACTCCTTAAATACCACCATCTTCACCACTACCTGTCTCCTCAAATAACATCACTCGCTTTACCATAAATACGATTCTAATTAAATAACATCACCATATTCACCGTAACAATTCTCTCTGCATAACATCACCATTCCCACCATGCCAACACGTCTCATGAAAACGAATCATAGGCTTCACCATTACCACAATACCAGCTAAATAACAGCACTGTATTCACCATAACACCCCTTCCAAATCCCCAACTAAAACTACCTCCTTTCCTTTAGGTGCCGGGGAAGAGAGGCTCCCGTACACCCCTGACGTGTTCATCTCCCCTGACCACCTACGCACCTACCTGAGTAAACTCAACGCCTACTACGCCATTGCAGGCAGGCCTAGGTGAGGCCGTGTGCGTGGTACACCTGTGTTCAAGTTTAGGTTCGTTTGTGATGAACGTTTCGTCACCTGTGTTCAAGTTTGGGTTCGTCAGTGATGAACGTTTCGTCACCTGTGTTTAAGTTTAAGTTCGTCAGTGATGAACGTTTCGTCACCTGTGTTCAAGTTTAAGTACGTTTGTGATGACCTCTTTGTAGTGACAGCGCACCTTTTCGTTTTCCGATAATGATCCTGGTGCTACTTTTTGCCTGTCTGCTCGCAAGAAGCTTGCACACGAACGAAAGTAGTTCGTTGGGTGCGGTGAGGTGGATGAAGTAGAATCAGAATCTTTAACAGAATACGAAACGGTGCCCTGCCACAACGGTGCCCTGCCTCAACGGTGCCCTGCCACAACGGTGCACTGTCACAGCGGTGCACTGTCACAACGGTGCACTGTCACAGCGGTGCCCTGCCACAACGGTGCCCTGCCACAACGGTGAACTGTCACAACGGTGTACCGTCAGAACGGTACACTGTCACAACGGTGCACTGTCACAACGGTACACTGTCACAACGGTGCACTGTCATAGCGGTACACTGTCACAACGGTGCACTGTCACAACGGTGCACTGTCACAACGGTGCACTGTCATAGCGGTGCACTGTCATAGCGGTGCACTGTCACAGCGGTGCACTGTCACAACGGTGCACTGTCACAACGGTGCACTGTCACAACGGTACACTACGGTACACTGTCACAGCGGTGCACTGTCACAACGGTGCACTGTCACAGCGGTACACTGTCACAGCGGTGCACTGTCACAGCGGTGCACTGACACCTCTGTCAAAAAGTGCCACGTGTAATTTTCAGTCCCCGAATCACCCCAATGAACTAACAATATTGTTTATTGTATTGTTAATTTTATAGTTTAGGCATATTATTCTAAATTGTTGCAGAATTTTCTGCCATAAGAATAAGTTAACATACAGTGTACATAAGTAAAGGTAAGGCTCATTAATTCGAGCACAGTATGACCTGAGGCTTGGAATCCAAAACTAATGGGACTGGAACCTCCTTCTTGCACTGACTCACCTCTTGTTGTGGGGAACGTCAGAGATGCTCTGGTACTGATCGGCCGTAGTTGCTAAGAAAGATTCATTATTATAGTTATTATGAAAGATTCACAATTATTATCGTGATAAACGATTCACACTTATAGTAATTATGAAGGAATCAAAGTTATAGTTATTATAAAATATTCTAGTTTATAGCTGTTATGAAACATTTCAAGTTAAAGTTAATGTGAAGGACTCGCGTAGTAGGCATTATGAAAGGTTCATATTTACAGTTATAAGGAAAGTTTCCTAGGGATAGTCACCATGAAAGACTCATAGTTGTTGTTACTATGAAAGCTTCATGTTATAGTTATTATGAAAGATGAACATTTATAAACGTTATTCTAATATTTATGGGTATTTCGATGTCCTGGCCACAAATAGGGTCACTTGAGAGTCCAGGCCACACTTATGGAGGATTCAAACCTATGGTCATACTTAGAAAAAGGGCTCAGAGCCATGAAAATATTCGTGCATTGCAAAAATAATAATAACAATGAAAGCTAAAGTAATAATAACGTAGTGGACATTTTGCTGTGAGTGCTTCATTCTCAAAGTTATATGATCCTCTGCACATCTCTCAAAGTTATGTTCCTAACTTCCGAAGTTGTATAATCCCCTCAACATCTCTCAACGTTATGTCCCTAACTTCCAAAGTTGTATAATTTTCTGCACATCTCCCAAAGTTATGCCCTAACTTCCAAAGTTGTATAATCCTCTGAACATCTCTCAAAGTTACGTGCCTCACTCTCGACTTTATATAATCCTATACACATCTGGCGACAAACTTCAGAAACAGAACTAAGTTTAAGCTAAAAATAACAACATATTTGAATTTTAAACTACCAATGATTCAACTCTACAAGGACCGTTGTCGCAAAATATGTTGATCTTTATTGGATTGCGGTGAGCGAAAACGATTATTTTGTTCACCTCATAGGGCTCATTGTTGCACTGGGCTCGATTCGCTGCTGAGCAAACGAATTTTCGAGAAACCACGGAGAGCTTACTTTGTAAATGGAAGCTTAAAAAAGAACCTTTATTAATTCCAACACGATTCAACGTTGGGTTTTAAATGCCTTACAACTACTGGTGTGGTGGGGGATGTGAGGAATGTGAGGTTCAAACTTCCTTTTCCGAGGGAAGTATTCCGTAGACCCGTGAAAAGCCTCACCTGAGCTGAGGCTCGAACCCTGATCCTTTCGGCTGTGAGGCCATCACGCTAACCACTACACCATGGAGCCCACAACGTCGTTCAACCAATCACTCCGAACATCCAAACATCCCTCACGCATTAGTAGTCATGAGGCATTGAAAATCCAACTTTGTCCTGTAAGTCAATTGCGTTGTAATTAAGTTTCTTTTTTTGTAAGCATCTCTGTGTTGCAGGTTCGGCAAGAGGAGCAAATCAAGGCAGCAGGCAACCCACAAATTTCTCTCGAGAGCGACGAATGAGGACTTTGGGATGCCGGTGCTAGACGACTACAATAGCCAATACTAAGACGGAGAACTCCTGTGTATTGGAGGGTGCACGCGCCTGGTATACTTGCTTTGTATATTCACTAAGCACGCCTGGTATACTGACGTGGCACGTTTCTGGTATATTCAGCAGGTCGAACATATTTTCATGGTCGGACTCATGGTTCCTGAGAATAAGCATCGTGCATTCATTTCGAAAAATCGTGTTGACGATTCGAACGGGAATTTTGTTCCGATTTCTCATATGCCTGCTGCAAGTTCTGTTCGTATCGCTAGTACATGTGAATTTTCTTATTTACGGTGCAATGATCTCACGGAATAATGTCATCATCTTGCAAATTCCATCCTAGATAAGGATATGATATGACACGTTCGCTGAAGTCAGTTACGAACATTAGAGATGGCTAAACAACGCGCAGAATAGTCATTGTGATAGATTTTACCGACCACAGTACAAGTTCAAGTAGTCTCAGTTGTAATTCTAATTCCTCGCGAACACATTTTCAGTCTACGGGTAGCGCGGCGTGATTGGCAGTGTAAGTCATTTCATATGTGTTACCGCACCTCATGCAGTCAGTACCTACATATATACGTTACCGCAGTCAGTACCTATATACGTTACCACAGTCAGTACCTATATACGTTACCGCAGTCAGTACCTATATACGTTACCGCAGTCAGTACCTATATACGTTACCGTAGTCAGTACCTATATACGTTACCGCAGTCAGTACCTAGCTACCAATTACACGAGTAAATGTCAGAGCTCGTAGCCGTCTACCACGCGTTTTCCCTTGTGAATACTTACGCTTGAGCCACTTGCGAATACTGGCGTGGATATTTAGGACATTTTCTGCCAGAAAATGCAGCCAAATTCATTATTTCATATTTCATTCTGAGTATCCTTCTTCCATGCATAATTTGTTTACGATCTGCGCACACCTTGAGCTCCATAAAAAATTTCCATGCCCGCAAAATATGAGGAACAACGAAATTAAAGTGTATGATTCTGTTAAAATAAACTTCTTGCTCGTTAACTTCAACCAAGAACTCTATTTCTCCCGTTCCCTACCTGGCATCATCAACATTGCAAAACAGCATTTCAAAAGTGATTTTCTTCACGAGCACGTCCTTCAGAGTAACATTCCATCTAAAGGAACATGTTCGATTCATGTGCACCTGTTATTTGCAAGTGCTCTTGAAATCCGAGACCTACGCAGTTACTTCGCAAACTTGGAGGTTGCCCGTGTTGTAATTTGACTGAGCGTCAAAACGTGCGCAGTCCGGCAAAACTCATTTCTTTTTACACCGTTGGTGCACCCGTACACCGTACACCACCGGTAATGGCCTTGCTTCAAGAGGCCAGGAAGGCGGTAGTTCTGGGAAGCATATAAACGTAGAGAGAATTTTTTTTATTTCCTAATCTTTATTCGATTCCTTACTGCAGTTCAAATGCAACAACAAGCATTGCGTGACGCCAGCAAAAAATCTGCTGTGGCTGAGCAGGGCGCAATTCTTGGCTTAACTGTCTCAAATTCTTCACCTCGGACATTTTGCAATGAATAGTATGAAAAAAATGCGGAATATTTCTTCTCGTTGGCTTGCAACTCGGCACATCAATTCTGATCTTCGCGAGAAAATATTCCGTACTCCGGAATATGGACCCATAAAGACTGTAAATCAACATGCACAATTTTCGAGGGCTTGTTATCGCATAAGTTGATACGAATCGCAATAAAGCAATCATTTTTGACTGCTTGTAAATGATAACTATTATTTATTCATCTACTGTGCATTAAGGATCGATCTTCGTGCGCTCATCACAATCTTTTTAGTTTTAGTACTTTTTAAATATCATTTGTTCCAAGTTTTTATCATTGATACATTTTCCTTATAGCAATGCTCGGGGAATATGTTGTAAGCTGGTACTAATTTAAACGTACGAGCGTTATCCTAAGTTCAGTACAGGATTTACACCAGCAAACAAATTTCAATATCAAGTTTAACAAACGACTCAATCTAATCCTCTGTGCTGAGTCGTTGAAGCAAAATATATCATTCATACGTAAGCACAATTAGAAACATTTATTCCTTACCAGTATTATACGTACATTGTCCACAGGTATGCATCCTATAAGAAATGACAAATAATTATTTAGACTTTGGAGAAACACCGTTTCTGGGACCGTATTACTTGGAGGCTTCTAGCGCGATCAGTATGTAGATGAAGGGGATTCTTAATTTGCTAGCACACTGTGAGCTCACATGAACCTTCATCAACAGTGTATGACCGTAAAGCGTGCGTGGTGCATAAACTATGTCTCGTACGTGTATGTGTACGTTTGAACTTGGACCGGCTCATGTGTACCAGGTTATGATATATAGCGTCTGCAAACTTTAAAGAAAGAGCCGATGAGTTCCTTTCTTCTTCACCGAAAAAAGTGCCACTACCAACAACTATCGCGAATGCAAAACACGACTACTATCAAGTACCGCGATTGCAAACTACGACTACGAACAACCATTACAGAGAGCTGTAGCGATGCCTCAGAAGGTTCCTTGGTTTCCGGCTCCAGAATGTTCCAAAACTTCCGTCCTACTTGAAAGTCACGAGCGGCTTTGCCTGCGCACTCCTGCAACAAAACCTCTTCGGTTTCGATCTCGGTTTCGAGCTTGTGTTGTGACCGAAAACAGGCTTCTCTCATCAAATGATATGTGCAAGGAAGTGTGAAACGAAGATACGGAAGCTGTTACCGTGGGTGAGCGAATATCGCTCTTCAATCAGTCTAAATTTTCCACAGTTGTAAAACACAAATAGAGAAATTAACATTTACGTACGTGATTTTAAATTTCTGACTGATACATGACCTGATCGGGGTGCTTGCTTGAAATTCGATCTTCTGAATTAGATACGAGAAGCTAGGTAAAATGGACCTCCGTTTTTATGAGTGTACACATCTCATTTCTGCCAAGCATCGCCGCTCACATCCATGTAAGCTTACATTTCTGAAAGCCTGCGTCATTAAAACTAGAATTTCGGTCTCATATCTTAGAAGCATTCGAAAAAACTTGCGTCGTACCATTGGCGCAACAAAACCTGCGTTGTACCATTGGTGCTACTGATTTACAGGTTTTTTTATTGAGATATGGCCGTGAACTTTATAATATGGGGCTGAGTCTCAGACATGGTTCGTGTGCAAACCTGTCTTGGCGAGAATTTTACTGCAGTATTAAATTGCATTGAAAAACAATACAAAACTGAACGTGTTTCAATACCCTTCTATCCGTATTAATATCGAGTCTAGCTGGAGCTGTGATCTTGGCATTTACTGTATTTGTAATCATTCCAGACAAGAAATTGTATAAAACACATTAACACACTATCCCGAGATATCTCGTGGCCGCGGTTGTTGCATTCACACAGTCAGTGTCGGTTACACAGACCGTGTGAATGCACCGCCGGCTCATGGGGTAATTCGATAAGGGGTTAATTTCAATATCTCGGTAATTATCGTAATTGTTTTCTGTCCAGACAAGAACTTGTATTAGTTTAAATACCTCTGTAATTATCGTAATTGTTTTCAGCCAAGACGAGAACTTGTATTAATTTAAATGTTTCGCCAATGACCATATTTCTTTCAGTCCAGACAAAAACTCATACACACTTTTCAGCCAAACTGCAGGAAGTTTCTTCCGAGAAACTAGCACCTGTCGTAAAGACGATGGCAACGGCGACATCAGGGACTGAATAAGATTAAACAGGCAGGCTCAAATCAAGTCCTTTTTGTTTTCCTAATTTCCTTCCGAGACTAGAAATATTCCACGTAAAGAACTGTAACCCAGAGACTTTTTAACGCACGTCATGATGGAAATGCTCATTTGCACAACGTTTACAACGTATGGCGTACAACTACACGCCTCTGTGACGTCTACGTCGGTGTTGCTGATCAGCCAGCGCTTTATAGTAAGAAAAACAGCTGCAGTTGTACAAGTATGTTCCTTTCGTGTGAGGAGCTTAATTAAAAAAATTGTTCTCTTGTTTGATTAAATTTCAATCGAAGTTCGCATCTGAAAATTTTCACATGTAAACTCTCAAGAAACAGTTTCTCGCCTTAGATTTTATGAGATGGAATCACGGTTCTATCAGCGTTCAATGACGCATACAACGCTTGTTGTATTGTCAGCCATTCCTAAACCATTTCTTTCTCTCTTGTGTCTTTTAATCATGTGATGACATATTGGTTTCGTGGAACTGATGTTTCAATTATCTGAATAGAGTTAACTAAACAAACGTGTAGACTCATAAACGCATTTATTACACGCATATCAATTATATTAAATAACAAAAATATTAGGAACAATTAAACCCCGAATGGACTATCAAAAGCCGTTAGGCCTAGAGGAAATTTAGTCTGATATCGAAGAGAAAGGGAAGGGGCCTCGTACAGGTAGTCCTCGACATTTACTGCACTTGTTGTACGCACGATATGATTTGTGCTCTAAATTATTAGTTCCAGGTACTCGAAATCAATGCTTTTGACTCTAGAGCACACACGTATAAATTTTGACCTGCCCAAAAACTGTCAGGTTCTCAATCTCGACTGACATCCCAGTTGCAGAGGCCGGCCACTTAACTGCAGACGACTCGACAGAGTCGCACGTGTTGATCGTGATTTTAAGAAAATGACAAAAACGGAAAGCAAGTATTCCGCAAAACGTTTCTCAGCTGCTAGTCGAGCGTGCTTTTCAAAGGAAAACAATCTCCCTTCATTCTTCAGAAATATTTATTCATTTCTGTGTCTCAACATTTATTGTCATTTTCTTAAGCTGAAAAGATGTCGGTGTAACCCTTCACTCTAGTTACCATAATATCCTGTCATCACACTAATCAATATTATCTCGTGTTATCACTCTAATTAATAATATCCCCTGTTATCGCTCTAATCAATATTACCTCCTATCATCACTAGTTACTGGTATATACTAGTCTAACGCAAGCTAATGTTATCTCTAAATATTTATCTTTCTTCTTAATTTTATTACTTCCTGTAATTACCATAGATAATGTTGTCTCCCATTTACAACTACGATTTCTCATATCAAGAGAGGCTGTATGCGGAGATAGTTCTTGCTCTTAAAGAAGAAAACTTCTTCGCCAACGGCAGGTTTTTCTGGACCGAGTTCACAGTCAGCTGAGAGACTCTATCGTTTAGTATAGAGTGACATTTACTTCACGATCTGTCGTAAAGGAAGGGAACTTGAAACCCTTGCAGTACACACCGTCCTTCGTCCTGTTCTCGATCCATCCAAGGAACCTGTTGACCCTGGTGTACACGCCAGGGTAGCCCTCTTCGGCGCAACCCTTGCCCCAGCTCACGATGCCGATCTGTCGAGATACGTAGCGCGGTCATCCTCCGTATAGAGCGCTAGATCGGTTCCATCGGTTCCAGCAAACAAACGCGATACAGTCGTCCTCTGCATAGAGCGCTAGATCGGTTCCATCGGTTACAGCAAACAACCGCGCTTCAGTCGTCCTCTGCATAGTGCTAGATCATTGCAAGCAAACAACCGCTCTACACTCGTACTCCGCCTAAAAGTGCTAGATCGATCCGGCAAACAAGCGCTATACAGTCGTCCTCCGCGTAAAGCGCTAGATCAGTTCAAGCAAATAACCGCTCTACCCTCGTCCCCGCATAGAGCGATATTACTAGATAGCGCAGAAACATTTCCATCTTAAGAGGTAAATAGAGCGCGTCATAACAAGCCAGTAGGAAAATAGAGCGGTTGTTTGCTGGAACCGATTGGGCGTTCTGTGCGGAGTACGACTGTACTTTAGTTGATTCTTAAGAGTTCACTCGAGGCGTTTCCATCATTAAAACTCCATGAAAAATTGACCCTTCAGGCCAAAATGAACCTTCACCTGAAAATTAATATTAGACAGAAGCTAAGTCTTACCTTTAGAATCATATTAAACGTGGCAACGGTGGTTAATTGAGCCATTAATCTAATAATTATTTAAAAATTCAACAGCGTTTGGCTTGTTGTACATTTCTTGTAAAACAAGAACTCAATAAAAACAAACCTCAATGAATGGAAATTTAGTAAATACTGGTTTGAAAGATAAGTTAATTATTTATTATTAAGGAATAACTTAGCAAATAAGTGGATAGGAAGCATCGGCTAGAATATTCTGAATGAGAAGCGGAGTATCATCCATCACTGTAATGGAAATAATTCGGAGTCTCTCATCATGTCAGTGCACCAAAATGGCGTCTCCAGTCATGAGTACAGTTGCATCGGTTAGTGGATTTAGTCACTGCCTCTTATATCTAAATAATATATATGTATGTATCATCTATGCATATGTAGATATAGGAGGCCGTGATTCAGTTCAACGTCAGGTCAGCGGCTGAAGTTACCGTGAAGATCACGTTTCCTGCGACGGTGCTAAATATTTCCTAGGAGGCCATCCCAGGAACTATTAAGGTTTCTCAAAATTTTGTTAATATTAATACTCATGTTAAACTAGAGCTTTCATGCCGTCAAAGATGACCGTAAATCTCGTGTAAAATAACATCATTTTCTGTATCACTGATACGGACTGCCCTCTCTGACACAGTCTCGCTGATTGGGAATACGGCCGGATACGTTATTGGTGGAATACGTTATTCTTCGGCCAGATTTTTTTTGTGCACAAAACTTGTTTGCACGGTCGACCAAAGGTCGTGCAACCGCTCGCTTTGTGGCTTTTGGGTGGCGACTGTCGTATTCTAGGTAGTTATTGGAATTCGGAAGTTTGATTTTGAAGTCCCCAAAATAAGTGACTCAAATCCATTGGGTTACCGAATGATCTACAAATCGAGGTAAACTAGATTGACATTTTTTTCAACGTCGGAAGCAAATTAGATATGCTGATTGATGCTATCAATATAATTTAAGATTACTACCACCGTGGTGAGGGGAACTACGCTGATGGCGTCATCCAGGTACCTTTTCTGGCAGGGAGCATTTTCGTTGCTTCAAATTTCACTGCAATTTCCCCTTAACACCACAGAAACTGGGGGCCATCGGGGTACCGTGCTACTGTTTATTGAAGGCCTAGTGCCATTGGAAGGAGTTGGCGTCAATGAAGATCTTGATTAAATTTAGGATATTGCCAGATTTTAACGCGTACGTTTAATCAATAATGTCTTCTTAGTTTTGTTGTTATATACTTCATGCCATCTATACATATGTTAAAAACTTAGCAACAGATTTTAATTTTTTCTTTATTTGATCCAGAAATTTGTGCTCGCGGGTACACAGAGAGCGATTGTGACGACTGTCTTTAGTTTCGTGTCTACGATACGAAATGTGAGGGAAGGTGGAGAACCACTTTGGCAAAGTGAAGGCTTTCTTAAAATTATTTCTTACAGCTTACTTTACCAGTGCAATGCAAGGATTAATTGTCGACCACAAGAGGATAATGCAGGACGTCTGATTTCCCCAAAAAATATTATCCATTAACGAAAATAAAAGGGAACATGAGAGACTAATCGACCTGACCGCCGTCCATGTCGAGGTTTCCTCCCATCTGCCCCACGGAGTCCCTCCTCAGGCCTGGGCTCGTCTTTGCCGCGTTAGTTGCAAGGGTGAGACGCGCTATTACCTCGTCTAAAATTTGTGGTGGTCATGCGTAGGTCTTTGATTACAAGACGAAATGAACTGAAAAAAGCCATTAATTCTACGAAAGGATTCATTTTGTTGAAGTGACTTGACACGTATCCTTACTATTCATATCATACACGGTGCTTCAGAAATAACTGACACTTGCGTTGATGAGTAAATAAGGTACCAAGTTAGATTGTATCTTATTAAAATATGGTACTCTAATTGAAAGGGTCAGTTACTTCTGGGCCACCCTGTAGAAACAAAACTAACAATTCTCATAATCTCTCTCAGAGTGTGACCGAGAACGAACAAATTTCAACATCAAACTAAACGAGAGAATTAAAATCGGGTAATGAGATAGCGTGTAGCACATATGCTTTAAAGAGAGGGTTCGGGTTCTCTTGGGTCACCCTGTACGTATGTGTCGTGTACATAGATTACCTGTTCGTATCTGCCTTTCTTGTTCCTGTAGACGAGAGGACCTCCAGAATCGCCTTGGCACGAGTCGAGACCTTCCTGGCCGGCGCACAACATCTGATTGGTGATCTCCGACGGGAAGTAGTTGGTGCTCCTCCTGCACTTCTTTTGGGGCAGCACCTGCGGCGTTTTGGGGGTGAGTCGTGGGGACAGGTGAGGGGCGGACAGCGTGTTGGGGTGAGCCGTGGGGACAGGTGGGGGAGAGCGTGNACAGGTGGAGGGAAAGCGTGTTGAGGGTGAGTCGTGGTGACAGGTGGGAGGATAGCGTGTTGGGGTGAGTCATGGCAACAAGTGGGGTGAAGTCATGAGTGAGGGAGGATGAGGTAGAGGTAACACTGGGGGAACAGGTACAGTTCATCATCAGGAATTAACGGGCTTCACCTACCGCAGTTCTTGGAAGCAGGTGCGGCCTTAGCACGTGTACGAGTACCATCACAGTGGATGATCTGGGTCCACTACTGCCAGCACGGATCAGAACTCTTCCAATATCGTATACTTAATGTTTATTTTATCATGCAGAGCTGATAGAAGTTTTTTTTATTGATCTTTGAATAGAATATGATTACGCACTACCGACCGTAACGACGGAATAGTGGTTGTCAGTTGCGGAATAGATGAAGGTGCTTTGTACGTATAGGAAAATTTAAGTTCAAATCTAGCGTAGATAAAATGATCTTAACATTCGTACATGTTGGGATTAGAGTGACAAAATTATCACAAACGCAAGGCTGTAGGCGATGTTCCACGATTACTGAAACCTGAGAAAATTCGTTCAGAAACAGAAAAGAAGTAGACATGTCGCATTTAACTCAAGCTTTAAATTTCACCTAGCCCAATCTGTTAGTTGATTAGTTTATCAGAGAAGTAAAACTTCTTCAGCATTGCAGCGCTGAGAATTAGAACGCACAAATAATCATATGAGTAGGACATGAGTGGGGAGTAAGTAGGGCATAGGAATAAGTAAGACAAATAAAAGTAGGACATAAGTATTAGTACAACATAAGCATAAGTACAACGCATAGAAGTATAAGTAAAACAAGTATGAGCAGAAGATATAAGTATAAGTAAGACAAGTATAAGCAGAAGACATAAGCATAAGTAAAACAAGTATAAGTAGAAGTCACAGGTATAAGTAGATGTCATAAGTATAAGAAAGACACGTATAAGTAAGCATCATACGTATGAGTGAGGAAAAGTATAAGTAGGAGACATACGTATGAGTGAGGAAAGTATAAGTAGGAGACATAAGTAAGACCAGAATAAATAGAACATAAGTGTAAATAAGATAAGTATAAGTATGGTATAAGTATGCAGTGAGGGACGTAAGTAATCGCACATATGAGATCTAAATTTTATTCAACATCTAGGCAGCCAACACAGGTAGAGGTCACACAGAATATACATTTTATAATGCAGAGTAAAAATGTCTAAGAAAATTTCTCCTTTTATAAGTATGTGGTCTCATATAGACCCAAAACATATATAGCGCAGGAAACCTATTCAACGTAAATAGTTTCCTATGATTGATATTCAGCCACAAAACCTTTGTAAGCGATTACCGCACGGAGACGGTTTTAATAAGACGAAATTGAGCGTACGCGCGCTCGTGGTGGTGCCGGAGGCCATTCCTCAACGCATGTTGCCTTCAGTTCTTCAAGACTCATCGGACTCGCACAAACCTTCTCTGGTGTTGCCCCAAATATGTTCGATAGCGTTGAGATCCAGTGATTGGCTTGGCTACAGAGAACATAGATTATGTTCTTCTTAAACCATTCGAATGTTTATTTTGCATTATATTTTTTTAAATGAATGACCGTTTTTTTAAGTTATGGAATGCTGTACTATGGTCTGACAAGACGAAGATTGAGTTATTTGGGCGGAACTTTTGACCCTGTGTCGGATATTTATTGCACCAACTGTATTGCACCAACAGGTCAGCAGGACAACCTACCGGCACCGTAACCTCTTGCAGGACAGCAGGACTCGCGCCCCCAGCCGCCAGGGTGCCCCAGCCCGCCACGACGGCTCGCTTGTTGTTGTACTTGGCACGCTTGGATGACGGCAGGCAGACGGGCAGCAGGCTGGTACTCACCTGCGTCACACAATCGAGCTTTCACCAGAGCGTCTACGACTCCGTCTAACTTTGACAACACCCCATAGATGAATTCATACAATAATCGATAAATGTACTTGGGTTTGCTAAAGTATACGCAATTATAGATGCTCCTTGGAAAAATGTGAATTGGGTATTGTCTATAATGTCGGCCGCCCAAGTACTGTCATCACTTATGTTATAAAGTTATCGATGGAGCGCGGGTGGTAAAGAAAGACTGAACAGGGAGCTTCTTTCTGTTATTACCACCGCCAAGTTCATAAGACGAGTGTTGGGCAAAATGGCCGGACACGTTCGCTGGCCCAATGAAGCTAATTAAGACGAAGAATAAAAGTAAATTTTTCCTCCTATGACGGAACAAAGTTAATTTCCATTACACAGAGTGGAACAGAGGAAATGCGTATTTTTTAAGCCGCTAGTACTCGGTGACGACAAGGGTGTAATTGACCTTGAGCGACCGTTGGCCGACTCCTCAGACTATGAAGTTTTAGTTGCTATGGAGCGCTGGAGCGTAGAGCAACTTGTGTTCGTTATCGGGCGGTTCTTCAGAAACAATGATTCTGTGGTGACGGTTCAACGCCTTTTCCGTCGAAATTTTAATATCGGATGTCGAGATGCAGTCCCAGATCGAAACACTTAAGTCCAATGAGTTGCAGCATTTAGAAATACTGGATTTGTAATGAAAGAGAAGCCACCTGGTCTTCCCCATTCAGTTCGAACTCCGAATGTTCGAGAAAGCCGTGCTACTCTCAGGAGAGGATCAAAATTTTTCTCCGGCGTAAAGGACGTCATCTCCTAAACACTTTTTTTCAAACTCAATTGAAATATGTAGATTGGAAAAATTTAATAAAAGTACTATTACAGAATATGCGTTTTTATTTTGTAATCAAACCAGGTTCCAGCTATTCAATATTGAAAAACATGAGTTTCCTCTTTTCCACCATGAATTCGTAGAAAGTGAACGCGCAACTTGCCGACTACGCCGACCGCACTGTCACCCTCCCTCTGCCCCCTGAGAGCTGCAGGAGTCCGACCCCCTCCTTACCAGGCTTGTTCCCTCAAAATACAAGCACTACTTGCTTCAGCCCACAATATCTGTATAATAAGTCATCGGAGAAGTGTAAAAAAACATCTTGAAGAATTCGTTCAGAGGAGTGGCTTAAAAATGAAGTAATTAGTAGAAAATACTTCCATTAGTATTTTATCCTGGAATTTTTATCAGATGTTTACGCCCGAGTCATTTCAACAAGGCTGCAGTGAGTTTGTTACGACGGACTAGCGACGTCTTTACACATATAAGAGAATTTTGGACACGGACGGCAGAAGTTCAACTCACAGTGACAGGGGACGCCAGTTTGAGGATAGCGATGTCGTTGTTGCTGGTCAGAGCGTCGTAGTTCTTGTGGCGCCGGATTTCCGCGACTTCTCGCAGCACGACCGCCGTCTCTGAGGCGGTGGAGAGGTCGTGTTCACGCAGCAGGACCACCAGCTCGGCCGCCTTCATGTTCTGAGGGACGATTGGAGGGGAGCTCGTGATAGGGGTTACCGGAGCTTGTGGCCGGGGTTACCGGAGCTCGTTACCGGGGTTACCGGAGCTCGTTACCGGGGTTACCGGAGCTCGTTACCAGGGTTACCGGAGCTCGTCACCGGGGTTACCGGAGCTCGTCACCAGGGTTATCGGAGTTCTTTACCTTCTGTGCAATGCAGTGTGTGCTTTATTACATTCTTTGTAGCTCAGAGCTTACTTAATTACCTGCAGTCTGCCCATCATTACCTTCAGGGTGTACGTCTTCACCTTGTAGTTCAATGTGTAGATTTTTGTAGTCCAGGGTGCATATTTGCGTAGTTCAATGTGTAGATTTGCGTAGTTCAGGGCGTAGATTTGCGTAGTTCAGGGTGTAGATTTGCGTAGTTCTCGGGGTAGATTTTAGCTCTCACTTTCTAGAAAGAAACCCACCAAAAAATAGCCAGGGCTCGCACCTCCATCATCACCACACATCACTTGCTCAGGCAGACGATCAAAGACCAGATTGGAGAGTACCTTTTTACATTTTTAAAAGTTAATACAAGTTAATTCGATATCCCCTCCCACCCATCATAAATCCCATCAATTTGAACTTATCATTCATGGAAGACTGTACTACATGAACAGCTGTAGGGTGTTCTGTAATGGTGCCGAGCTGGAATTGAATGTTTTAAAGATGAGAACGCGTTGCTCAACTGTGAGCTGCTGTATGACAACAGCCATGCAGTTGCTTTGATCAAAATCTACAAACCATTAATTGGTATAAAGAAATGCAGCAAACGGGACAAAGACTCGCTTTCAAATTTCTAAGATCAAAAGTGTTGCCCATTTCAAATTGGGTGTCCTGTATGTGACATCTTCCAAATGGATGCCTTAACTCTGAAGGGCTTTGGCTTCTTACCTGCAGTCCCAGTCTTCACTCGTATGTTTTTCTCATGTCTCCCTTGGCTCTACTAATGTCAATTTCTACCTAAAGTCACCATCGAAGTATCGCTTTCAAATGCACCTTGTGCCCCTGAGCCTCAATGTTGGGTCCTCGGCTTCAGTCTGCGCTGGAGACAACGCATCGATGGTGTGATGCGATGTCACGTACATAATTATGATGTTAACTTTGTAGTAATAGTGGTAGTAGAAGAAGTAAGCGGAGGTTGCTAGCCTAATTTTGTTGTCTGACGGCGTGAGATTTGGATCAAAATTCATGAATGAACCACTCGGCCTGTTCCTATCACTACTTCTATTCTATTCTATTCTATTCTATTCTATTCTATTGCATACTCACAGTGAAACAATGCGCAGCGGTGAGAATGTGGCTATCGGTGATGAGAGCGCCCCCGCAGAACTGCTTAGAGGTGACGATGCTGGCGACGGCCACCTGCCAGGGGTACTCCGAGACGTGCGTCTCATGCCCCCCCACAATGCGTGTCAGCTTCTGGCCGCACTTACACGTGTCCGTGAAAGTTGCGCGTGCCTGAATGACCGTCTCGTCTGCGCCGGACTCCGACGACTCGAGTCCTCTCGGAAAAAATTCGTCTTCGCTGTGTGAGAGTGAGACTTCTTCCATTAAATCTTCTTCTTGCTCGACAGTGGAGTGTTCATGAGGTGGGGACGTGAATTTTGAGACGTTTGGTGTCGCTTGGGGGTCCACGAGATGGGCATTTTCTGCTGAGCCTGGGAAGAAACTTTGGTACTGAAAATCAAACTGTTGTTCTCTACCACTATTCTGATTTTGTTTCTTCAGGAGGATATATAAAAGGTTAAGTGGTATTTCATTAGCAAGTTTCGAATATTTTAATAAATGTTGATCAAACGTGCGTTCACGGAGCCACCATAAATTGAAATAACTACAGTTACGGATGCGTATAACCATTGCAATTTCTACTACATGTACTACAGACTATCAAGGGTGTTAGAAAACTAATAGCACAAACATAGGTAGTAGATATAAACTCGCAAAAGAATGATTTGTTCTAGGATAAGAAAAAAATCCAAATGATCATTGTTTGTGAGATATCGAAACCTAAAGGTTATCTAAACCGTACTTTTTCCATGTGATGGATAAGGCACTATTGGCCTGTACCATGGCCTGCAAGGTCTCCAGATTTGACACCACTTTTGGACTTCTGCCTCTGGGGTCACTTGAAGAGCTTAATTTACGAAACGCTTCTGGAGACAAAGATAGATTTTGTTGGAAAGAATAATTGGCGCTGAAAGAGTGATCGTGGATGATCCACGAGTGCTTTATCGTGCCGGTGAACATTTTCAATGCTTATTTTAATTTTAATTCTGTTGCAAAGTTCAGGAAATCAAACGAGTCTCCATCGCCTACGACTCGGGGGACTTCCACCACCTTGGTTAAATAGACTCAATTCAACTCTGAGACTCGATATCTCGAAAACGATGAATGTTTTGATTTTTACTTATGCTTAGACGTGTTTTAAGCAACATCACGTGATACGAACACCACAACCACAACAACAATAACTATTTCTTGACGCTAACATGAAAATTACTTAACACAAACACAACAACAGTAATAATTACTTGACACAAGACACCATACCAATAATTACATGAGACAAATACAACACCAGTACCAATTACTTGATGCAGACGTAATAATAACAGTTACTTGGCCCAAACACAATAACAATTACCTGACAGAAACACAAGGACAACAACGACTTCTCGACACCAACACAAGACCAAAACTCACCAGACACAGCAGCAGGGCGCACGGGGGGCAGCAGCAGTGCCGTGCCCACCCCGACCGCCCACCACACCGTGATGAGGGTTCCCACCATGTTGGAGGGAGGGGGGGCAGAGTGAGGGCTGTTCTTTATAATAACGTGCACGAGACAATACTAAGGAAGGCTTCGGACAGAGGTACGAGCTAAAGTAGTCTCGTTGAGAACTATCTTCGAATAAGCGGTTTCCTACTTAGAAGATGTCATAGCGCTCATCCTCTAGTTTAAACATTTGATATTTATGAACGACTTCAGTGTCTGAGAAGGAAGGATTCTAACATCATGGGTGTTACTCATATAATGAGATAAATTACATTACATAAAAATAAATTATGACTAGATTGGTCACAGGTGACTTCCCGTTCCTCCCTTTTAACGAGACTTTCACACGTCATTTTAAGATTGTAGTTATGCAAATCCCAATTAGAAGTTCCATCGAAACTTTCATATTCTAATTTTAAGGCTCTAATTTTACTAATTGGAAAACCGAATGTTGTATACTTTGTATGTGACTGACTTCGGAATGAACGATTTTTCTTTCTTCCTTTCTTTCTCTCTTCCCAGAAAGTGAGTCTGAAGTTTTGATGGAAAAGTTGTCAAAAACTGAATGGTAGAAAATCTGGGGTGTACGAAACCTGATGTGCAATCAGTCACTACAACATGTCAACATGTTTAGAACTGTATATGTGTTACGCTTGTGTTTCTGTCGCGAAAGAATATTTGTGCGTGATTACTGATACTTCTGATGAATGGAACTGATCAAATAGTGCTGAAAAATTATTCAAACAACGATTGAATAAAAACAACAAAACTCGTTCGCTGTATGAATAATACTTTGAAATTTTATCAAGGACAGCAGCTTGGTAAGGAATGCCACAGTTTTACTCAGCAGTTCAAGATTGAAAAAACCACGTTATTGGTCGCTTCAAGATATGACTGAAACACTCCGTCATGATCTGCGCGAGAAGCGTGTGCGTACCTTCCACAATGACACTCGTCATGTGACTGGCCGACGATCAGAAAATTTCGAACTTTCCAAGTTGAGATGCGCTGAGAATTGTCATTCACAGCGTGTCATTGCTCACCGTTTTTCGCAACACAAATTTCGGCGCAACGCGCGTTGCAATCCGATTGGATGCCAGCCGGAAATTTTAATGTAAATGTCTCCGTGTGAAAGAAGCTGCAACATGATCACTACGGAAATGGAGTGATTTTTCTTTGCTATGATGCGTGAAGTCGCTTGAAACCAACGTACCAGGTAGTACGCATGCACAGGCCTGTGGTACGTGATCTCACCGTGCACGGTGCGTGCGAGAAATGGCAGAGCAGTTAGGGATTAAAGTAAATACGTTCAAAGAGTCAAAGTAAAAATTAGTGAGATAAATGTGTTGCTTAAAGACTGCAAAACCTTTCTCAAGCCAGAAAAAACTTTGCTGAGCCAATTAAACGGAAAAACCGTAAGCGAAGTCTGTGAAAACGCTATACCGATTCCAACGTGTTCCGCGTATGACGAAATTTCAATATTCTTGCACGTATCTGTCGTGACTTTTCGGTGGGGGCTGTAATACTTAGAAGGTGCGATGCATAGTGATGAAAATGCTGTAGTGTTGCTGATTCTCATGCATCGAACACAAAGATCGTGTTCTCAAGATATGCAATTTTATACGGATATGTTGAAAAACAATTGAAAAACATCTTCCACATATATTCAAAAAAGAGTCACAGATGCGAACGTTTATTAATATTTAAATTTAGCTCCGAAACACTGCCATCCATTGTTAATTATGTTCATCCATGCACAGCTCGATAACAAACATCATTTGAATGATTATTTTTTACTCTAGACTGAATTCATTATCACGAGTTTGTTAGTAAAAATTGTGTTAAAAAATCCATGACAAAGTTGGTTTAGGGTGCAGCGCGTTCCCACCGACGCTGCTTCGTTCTTGAACAAGTCCTTAGAAGCCTGTAATAGAAGATTTTATGTCGAACGTCAGTAATTTTAGTCCCGTCTTGCGGTCGAGTCCGAAGCGACCTCGAAACAACTTCACAAATCGTGCGACAAATAACTTGATGACGGAATAGCTTAATGTCGGAATAACTTGATGTCGGAATAATTTGATGTCGGAATAACTTGATGACGTAATAGCTTGGTGACGGAATAACTTGGTAATAAATTTTTTGACGGTGGAATAACTTCAACACAATAACTTGCAAATAAAATAACTTGACGGCTAGCCATTAACACAGGAAATACTTCCTCGGAGAAACTATCATACCTGCGGGTTGACATAAGTCTCGTAGCAAAACTGTCCTATACTTTTCTCATACGTGTAAGAATATTACAACAAGTACGTGTACTATCGTGAATGAATTGCGTACACTTCAGGCATTAACACTTGAAACTTTTTCTTACACTTTCAACGAATTTCATAGAATTCCTTAGAAGTACATTTGTTGTTCCTACCAAGCTCCCATAAATTGCTCTGTGCGGCTACGAAAAAAAACATCTCTGGTTTCCTCAGATGTGCATATGCCAACGATTTTGTCTCAGTCTCTACACAACATTCTGAATCTTGACCCAAACACAACGCTTAATGGGTAATTCCATTTGTACGTGTTGCTCCGCACGTGTTCTATGCACGTGTTGCCATGCACGTGTTGCCACGCACGTGTTGCTACGCACGTGTTATGAAAGCATTTGTGCTGTGTGTTCCCTCTCACTCCCAGCTGAGTGCAAATAGAAGTCTTCCCTCGAATAAGTGTTCGTGTGACCCTCTTTCCTCGAGGGCAATAACGTATTTCTCACGGCAGTGATACGTTTCCCCGAAGGTTGTAACACATTTCCGCAAAGGTGATGACCCACATTTTCCCGCAGGTGGCAACTCATTTTTACGCGGGTGATGACACATTTCCCCGAAGGTGGTAACACATTTCCGCGAGGGTAATGACACATTTCCCCGAAGGTGGTAATACATTTCTACGTAGGTGACAACACATTTCCACTAGAGTGATGGCATATTTCCTTTATAGCGATAACACATTTTCCCGATGGTGGTAACACGTTTTCCTCGACGGCGATAACACATCTTCAAGCACTAATTGCAGAGTGTGTACTTCCATTAATTTTGAAGCCTCCGCCAGTTACCACCTGGCCCAGCAATGAAGAGAGTACGCTGGATCTCCTCAGCACGAGCTGACGGAATTACCCCAACAGGTCACCAAAAATGCCTTCGGGCGATTCTCTGAGGAATGTGAAACCCACACCTGTCAACTTAGGGTAAGCTAAAGAAAGATTAACTTTCTTGTCCCGTTGCCTTTCGATTTCGAGTGCAACCCGAGCGTTATTCAAGAAAAATCTCAGCAATATTCAACAATGTTTTGCGCAAAACGCCAACACACGAAGACGTGGGATGAAAGCTCGTGCTGTGGTCACAGGAAAACATAGGACATGATCACCGGCTTGCGGCAGCGTTAGAAAGTCTGCGCCGACCGTGTAGGCAATGTTCAACTTTCCCTTCTGTGTTTAGGCGAGAGCCTCGGCTGGATCTCTAGCTGTGCCCTGGACCTCTGGCTGTGTCCTGGATCTCTAGCTGTGTCCTGGATCTCTAGCTGTGTCCTGGATCTCTAGCTGTGTCCTGGACCTCTAGCTGTGTCCTGGACCTCTAGCTGTGTCCGGGTCTCTATCTGTGTCCTGGAATAGCGGATGGAGACGAGATGTTAATGCGCATCCTGCGCTGTGGCCCACCTGTGGGTCATTTTGCATCCACGGAAAATAGCATCGTCGCAGAAAACGTGTTTGGGTTTGCTTTCAGAATGAGCCTTTCCTGGGCAAAGAATAAAATGTTTTTGTCAAAATAGGTTTTCCAATGGCACAGCATTAAGATTTGTTTTCAAAGTATGCGTTTTATGGGCGTAAAATAAAGGTTCCGTGCCATAAGTTGCTTTCTAATGACACAAAATAGAAGTTTCATTTCAAAATAAGCTCTGCAAAAATATCATCGTGCGAATACGTTTGATTGCATTCGATTAGTGTTTTGAAGTGCATTTCAGTTTTATTCATTCTAGGAATAAACTCCAGAGTTAGATACACGTAGTCCTAGACAGAAAAAACAAGAGTTCTCTGTTCAAAACAAGCATCACCCACCTGCTGACAAGCTGAGTGTCTCAAGTAATTCTCATACATCCACTCACCTGTTGACGAGCCAAATGTCTCACGTAAGTCTCATACATCCACCCACCTGCTGACGAGCCAAGTGTCTCACGTAAGTCTCATACATCCACTC
>VOMN01055184.1:0-25779 GCA_014899125.1 Orchestia grillus
CTAGTTGGGCTAGTTGGGCTAGTTGGGCTAGTTGGGCTAGTTAGGCTAGTTGGGCTAGTTAGGCTAGTTAGGCTAGTTAGGCTAGTTAGGCTAGTTAGGCTAGTTAGACTAGTTATGTTTGTCTACCCTACGCTATGGGGACTGGCATCCGCAGGAAGACACTGCTAGGTTACCTCAGCTTTACCAGGCCTTCGGGACTTTTACCTTTCGTGCCCACTTTGTTTCTTTCAATTTCCATGCCTTCATCGCTGATTATTTTTCATCTTTTCTTCCTCTTCTTTCTTAATTTGCTGCTTTAATGTGCAGGGAATCCTGTGTGGGAAAACGCGTGTGCACAGATTCAACGTTTTATAAAATTCCTACTGAATGGTACCTTCTTCTCACCCTCTTTGGATCACATTTCATGTAAATAGAACATTTGAAACTTACAAGTAATATAATCTAAGCGCCGGGATGCATCGTCCAATTGCCGGGATGCATCGTCCAATTGCCAAGATGCATCGTCCAATTGCCGGGATGCATCGTCCAATTGCCGGGATGCATCGTCCAATTGCAGGGATGCATCGTCCAATTGCAGGGATGCATCGTCTTATCGCCACGGTGTATCGTGCTGTCCCCACGATGTATCTACGAGTAGTTGTTATATTTCGTATCGCCAGAATGCATGGCATGGCTGGGATGCATCATGGGGAAGAATCGTGGCATCGCCGAGATACATCACTGTATCGCCGGCTTGCATCGGGCATTTTGACGCGAGTTTATGAAGACTGCGAGGGCCGTCATTCTATGGACTGGAATACAAAATGCTTGGAATTACAGACCGACTTAGCATTTCAAAGGCTGGGCTCGAGGGAGCACGGCAGGGTTAGGGCACACATCGAGGGCTGTGCGACTCCGACTCGAGGAAGTTCTTTTATAGCTCTGGAAGGTACGACGCGGCTTCTGTTTTGCTGGAAATACGATGAGAAAGAGTCGTTAAGTTGAAGAGGAGGTTATTATTTCAGTTTGTTTGCTTGCGGCAGTCTCACGATTCCCGTAAATTTCAGTCCTACTGGAAATTTGGGTAGTTTTTTTATGATAACTTAAGGGACTGCAAAATGTAGCAAGGGAAAATCCTCGAGTACAGGATGGGAAATCCTTGAGTACAGGATGGGAAATCCTTGAGTACAGGATGGGAAATCCTCGAGTACAGAATGGGAAATCCTCGAGTACAGAATGAGAAATCCTCGAGTACAGAATGAGAAATCCTCGAGTACAGAATGGGAAATCCTCGAGTACAGAATGGGAAATGCTCGAGTACAGAATGGGAAATCATCGAGTACAGGATGGGAAATCCTCGAGTACAGAATGGGAAATCCTAGTGTAAAGAGCGGAAAATTGTAGTGTACGGAATGAAAGACCCTTGTAACAGGAAATCCTGGAGTAATATCAACCATGAGTTTTAGTCGCTATTTTTCTAAACAAGTCGTGCTTGGGGTGCAGAAAAATGTCTGCAATGCTTGTAGGCTTTACATCTGTACTCAACACTCGGCTAATTCATACACTTAGTAGCAGTAGCAGTAGCAAAGATAGTAGCACTTCAGCAACTCAGATTATTTCATGCCGAAAGAGAAATGGCCATTTAGAATTGACTTTGAAAAATGGGGAATCTGTGCGTCTAGTGTGTTCCCACGCAAGATCCCATACGCATAAGAATAGCGAGTTAAGAATGAGAGGAAGGAAAGATGAAGAGTAATTAGCGAAAAAGGAATGAAAACTGAAAGACGCAAAGTGGGCGCGAAAGATAGAAGTCCCGAAAAGGCTTTTCTACAGCTGAGGTAGCCTAACAGTGTCCTCGTGGGAGGCGCTTGTACCCATAGCGTAGGATAGACAAGCCTAACTAACCTAACCCTAATACCTATGACCTATCCTGTGCCCCTGAATTGTACGTTTACCCACGATTAAGACTTTGTCTCTTTGTAGAGTTTATGATTGCATCAACAGACCTCTTTTTAAAAGACTCCAGAACAATTGGGGTACCTGAATATGCCTAACTTGGTCAATCTCAGAGTGCGATCTCAAAAATTGCGGTTAGATCTCTCTCCTGAACAGGCGAAGGCTTCAAGTTTTTTAATTAAAACACCGTACGGTGTTGTCTAGAGGTCCCGCCAGCCTTATTGGACGACTCTTTATGTCTGATGGTAAGAGCGTCCATCATTGTACTGTACTTGAACTTCATGATGGTAACATTTGTGTTCGTACATTGTATTCATGTGCCAACATTCTCTTACTCTGATGCAAGCAGTTTAGTGTGCTCATTATATGCGTCTATTACTGCTGTCATTGTTTAAATTTGACATGTAAATCTGTGTTTACAATCGTGTCAAACGATACCAAACTTCGTTGAATATCATTGCACCTCGAGCGAAGAAAATGAAGTCATGTGTTCGAGTTGTTTAGTAGTAACAGAGTAAGTGTTGTAGAAAACTCTTTATGGAGGGTAATAGCAGCCTCGAGAGTATCTTGTTTAAAGATTAATATAAGTCAAAGGGGCGCTATATGCAATGTTGAATAGGCCAAACAATCCCTTTTTATGTCACACAAGTAACTTTTTGACAGGGGAATTAAAATAAATATTATTTGGCAGGCTAGCGCCGCAACACACCCTTCAAAGCTTAAAAGTTACAAAAAATTTCAAAAGACTATGGCGACCTGCCTGTGTAACTGGCCCGCTGCTAACTCCAAGGCCACGGCTTTGTTGAAAAATTCTTCGCCTTTCCCAGCGTCGAAGATGAGTAAACACATTTCCGACTGTGATAGCATCTGCCTCAGCGACATTCTGTCGATTCGAATCAGAAGACTGGCTATTGAATCTCTCACCAGGAATCCTCGGCGATTGCGCTTTTTTCGCTTGAGAGTGTAGCCGCCGAGGAGTAGCTTTATCTGTTCTACTAACGATGCTCGTGGCTAGGTTCTTTTAAAAGCTTTCTCTAGCCGTGCGTGTGTTAAAGATCGCGATTTTTTTCTAAGCGTATCATTGGAAATGAGACGAGAGTTCTTTGTGTTTTTTTTGGGGAGACACTTGGAGTTTGAATTCCTGTTACATTCGTTAATGAACGTTACAGGCCGGCTTATTGTTTCTTGAACTGGCTGTAAATTTGAGGTGTTCTTGCATAAACAGTTTTGCGCAGTCAGGACAGTCCGAGAAATTGCGCTGAAATTTTTTTGTATGAACAGATTATGACGGATGACGTTTAGTCAAAGGACGTTACGCGTGAGGAGAGAGCCCTTTGTTGTCCTGGAAGAGAGGTTGCGTCTGACCAAATTATTGAACGGTGGTGAAAGTAAAATGCACTTGAAGTAATTACATTGACTATGTAATCACCTCTCAGAAAGTATTTTACATTGACTATGTAATCACCTCTCAGAAAGTATATTACATTGACTTTGTAATCACCTCTCAAAAAGTATGTCTAAAGAAAAACTTGTTTATACAGTGACTTCTATTTCAATTAGCTTACTTCGGCTAGAATCTTTTCAACTTTGAATCATTATTAGTAAAGTCAAAGTCCTGTGTTGATTTGTAGGTATTATTTCCACCACTTTGTAACGCTGCAGGGGTCTCGCTCCAACTCTTAGTTTTGAAGTGAAAAAACTGCCTTCAAGTCTCCTCCACCCACCCACGCAGCCGTTCAATTGTCAGGAAGCTGTAAAGATCGGGAGAAAAAGAAAGAAAAGAACATTTACTCCGAAATATCTCGTGCGATGCTCATTACAAGTCTGTTCTTCAAAGAGGAAGACTATAACTTAAAATTAAACGTGAAAATCAAGCTAAAATGAAGTTTTTCTCAATTTACGGTGCAGAAATGTTTATGGCCGACTAAGAACTCTTCTTCACAATGGGATCTTTCAATGTTGTGTGAAATTTTTCGATCACATGCACGTTCTTCAAAAATAACTCAAATTTTGCAAAGCAGAAATACAAATTGATGCCTTCAGTGTAAAGAGCGTTTCGTTGTTGCACGGATAGACTCTGGTCAGGAGAACGTATATAGACTACATCAAAAGCAGGCAATGCCAAATAAAAATAACGGGGACTGTGACCCCTCAAAGAGGTACAAAACTCCAGTGCAGTTCGTCCGAGTCAGATGGTTTGTCTTCTGGTGTTTCAAACAGAATATTTCAGAGGAAATTCGAACGAACAGAATTTACGTTCCTTAATAAGCCTTGAGTGCCTCGATTTAAGAAGGTAGCCATAAATTTGTTCGATCTTGTGAAGCAATTAATAATTGTTTTTTTTTGTCGTGAAATTGCGTCTCTTTGTTCTCTGACCAACTGCAGCGTAGCCTTAAAATTCTTATTCCTAGCCTTCAGAATTCCTTATATTGTGCAAACTTCAATTATGGAAGTCTTTGTAATAGAGACTGGTACTCAGCGTGTACCCAGACGTGTACGACACTGGTGGTAGGAGGTGGTGGTTCTCAGTGGTACCGAAACTTATGGTGAACTGGCGGTAGCAAATGGTGGTATTTAGTGGTACCTGACGCTCACTAGTAGTAGCTAGTGGTGGTGCTCAGTGGTACCGAAACATGTGACGTGCTGGTGATAGCAGGAAGAAGTACTTAGTGGTTCCAAATACTGCAGTACACTTTAGAGTGGAAGAATACGTTGATCGTGAGAGAGGTTGGGGTACTACGAGAAGTTAGAATAAAATAGGACTAGAAAATTGGAATGAACTTGTAAGAAAGAATTAGATGGTAGCGGCTGGCACACAGCGTAATGGGAAGAGACCCAGAACTTCAAGAAACTGCTAAATCAAAAAGGCAAAATCACGCATATTCTGGGAACGTTGAGCGATACAAGACTGCAATCGGCGTCATAGAGATAGTAAGATAAGGAGAACCGACAGACTCGATTCAGCCTCAACTTCGCAGTTCATTTTGAAGGCGTTTGGAGAATTTTAGTGTTTCTTCACACTGTTTTCATAGATTCATTCAGTTTCTTGATGAACAGCAGCGGCCCATCGCGAGTCAGCAGGCCCTGGTATGGGTCTGCCGCGTCAGGTGTTTGTGATGTTCATGTGTCCTGAACTCGGCAGCGCCTCACGCGCAGGAGCACCGTACGGCCAGCAAATTGTTTGAAAACTGTTAATTTTGTGTGGCGTGAGACGGGAGTACTCGTGCCACTGAGATTGGGCTAGTAATTCGGTGAGGAAAATGAATGTATAAGAAAAACGCTTCACATTAGAAGAAAAAGTCTACGTTATATGTAGATAGAAAACAATAGAAACAAAACTATGCATTTGAAGCTCCACTTACGAAAAACTCACCGTACGATCATAAATTTGTCAGAATATTCGTTTCCACCGATAAATGAAGCCAATTTCTTATTAACGAGTCGAAATTAATTCCTAAGTGGAAATAAATTTTCTGATAAATGTTTGTTCGTATGGTGAGGTTATCGTCGGTGAAGGGATGCTTGAATGTCCGGGTCCATTCTACTGTATTTTCGAAGTCGAGGATGAGAAAAAGGCATATTTACGGGCCTAATGCTTGAACCATGCTAAATCATCTCCAATTCATGAAGTATGAATTCGACCCTGACCGCCGTTTTTCCCCACAATACCCCCGCTTTGCCCCACGGAAAAGTGAGCTCAGGCATCAAGATTCCACCGTTTCCCCCACAGTCCCACCGCTTTGCCCCACGGAAAAGTGAGCTCAGGCATCAATATTCCACCGTTTCCCCCACAGTCCCACCGCTTTGCCCCACGCAGAAGGATGCCTGCGAGGTTCGGCCGTTTTCGTAAGCAATGCATGCCAGAGCTCATCATCGTCGAGCGCCTCATCGTTTTGTGACAATCGGTGAAAATTTCAACCCAGCTGCTGTCGTGACGTGCATACGCGATGCTGCCGACCGCCCTGCAGAGGTGCGCTGCGGCTCTCCATCGTCGGCCCAAGTCTCTCAGAGAAAATCTCCGCAGTGCTGAGGCGCTCAAAGAAATTCGGTGCGTCGGTGCAAGGACGACTGGGAATGATTGACTTGGGTCGAATTGGCGTCAGTGTCTGTTTGAGGAACCGAACTAGAAATGGTAATAGAGAATTGGTGTCCGCGCTGTTAATTTTTTGCACTGTGCGAGGAAAAATTGCAAGAATGCGGAGATTGGAACGAATTATCTGAGCTTCAACTCCACGGTTAATTTTTTCATTTGTTCAGGATTTATTTCCTTGTAAGAATGTAAATGACGAAAATAACTACGGAACTAGGATGTTAATGACCATCACTGCGACTGTGCGACTATATCATCACTATCATTGCAGTGATTTCATAGTTATGATCACAGCGCTGATGATAACGATGCTAAGATCTTGTGATCATTTTAAGATCTTTAAACAACAAATTAGTGACCTACTATTAATATGGTGTAGGACCTATATGAGCACAATAATGGCGGCAATTCTGCACGGCACCGAGTCTAAAAGTGTCCTGATGTACACCTGGTCGATTTTAAACACTCTTGCATCAACTTATCTCGTAGGGCGGCCACAGTGCGTGGACGATCTTCTCGCCGTCTAACACGTCGTTATAAGTGGTCTCATTAATTTTCTATTGGGTACATGTCTGGGGACTTAGCTGGCCAATCGAAATGCGTAACATATTCTGAGTGACTGTCATGCTAATTAATGACAGATCTAGCCGTTGCATCCCGTTGTTATCCTCGAAAGGGTTGAGAAAACAATACACTGGAGTTTGAAAAACAATAGATGACTAATATTTTGTCCGAGGAAGCTCAATGTTATGGCTACAGTTAATGCGATGATCATCATTATGGTCACTGTAGTCATTTTAATCTCTACGATCGTAATTACTGTTACTACTAGGACAAAAATGATTTTATCAGTACGCAGAACACTCTCAACTTGCATAATGTTGATGTGTGTCAAAAGGAAGGATGGAAGGTAATCTAAAACGGTCGCTGTTTCGAATTATCGAGGCTGTCTTTATTCACGAGGGCAAGTGAAATAATTTTCCAATTTATTTACTGCTGCTGTGACAGATTAATCGAAAACTGGAATTAATTTCAATTTTCGTATCCGCGGGTGAATTATTTTACTACAAAGTTTAGAAGGTGAAACCCTGTGCATCCGGCGTTTGCGGCATCCGCGAAAATGCTCAATTCATTGAATTTTCAAAAGCTATTAAGCACGAGCAGCCATTGCCTAGTCCATGCTCAGGCAAATAAATTGTCTGCGAACATATTTCCAGTGAACAAATAACACTGCCCACCAAAACTCGCGCGGATCCGACAGCGATATTCTAAATTCGGCCATAATATTTGGAAATATTCTTTCTGGGAGTGCAACTTCCATGGAAATTTGTGAAGCCCACAATTGAGGTCCACCATGACTTTTCTTTTTTCTGATCGTAATGGAAGTTTAGTAAACATCACCTCGGTGTCTGTCCCATTTTTATGCTTCAGATCTGCAAAGATCTGCGCAGTTCATGGCTGAGATGTTTAAATAATTTCCATCGTAAATTTGCCTTCACTTTAGGGCTTGGGAAAATCTATGCAGTGTTTTAGTGATCATAGAAATATGGGTGCAGAGAGCCCTGAAAACAACACACAGCGTTGAAATGATAGGGAATATTTTTGTTGAAGATAGAGCAGATGAAATAAACAAATAAAATTTCATTGCTCAGCAGGGGAATTCTTTTGAGTATATTTTTATTAGTGTTTCGCTTTATCCACAATTTTGCATTTTATTTGCTGTAAAATTATGTTCATGAATATTTTTGTGGCGCAATTAGCTAGGTATTCATGGCAACGGCGGAGCTCATTCTAAAAGTAGGACTGACAATGAGGTTGTCATTGACCCTCTTTCACACCTCATTTAAAGCTACAAATCTATTCGCCAGTCTAATAAATAAATGGATAAATATATAAATAAATATTGTTGTCCTCCCAATTGCCCTTGACATACTAATTTGATGTATAGGCTTATCTCCGAGGACGTGTTCAACAATCGACCCTAAAGCAGTTCACTCAAAAACAGCTCTCGAGTCATCCGTAGCTGTCACATCCACGAATAAAGTTTTGACAGATTTCCATACCCCAGCTCCAGAGATTTTCCTCTCACTGGAAATGAAACCCTGTCACTCTTATTCATTGAAACAATTTGCGAAGCTTGTTCTCTTAATCTAATATAGCATAAAGGCTGATAAATAGTCCTTATGATTTGCATTTTCCAAAGCATCCATAAGGGGAAGCCAGGCTTGTCAGAGTTTCCCGTTGAATCGACTCGGCAGTGTGCGTTCATCTATGAATATCAAATCAGATAATAATCGCATGCAAAGCTGGTTATGCAGTTCATATGAAGCCTACGCTCTATTCAAATGTTGTGAAGCGGAGTAGAAGTGACCAAGGAGGATCCGAGAATGAGACCAAGTCTCGAAAACATGCCGTGCGATGAGACCGTTGGGAAGCGAGATCAAAAGCACTTTATTCATGTGTATATTTGTTGCTGACGTTAGACTTTAAATTTTAAATCTCGTAAAGTCAGTGGAGCAACATTGGCCCTAAATTCAATGAGGATATTTAAATTTGAGATTGACTTCTGGCCTCAGTACTTTATATTAATATCGACTACAAGTGGTCAACAGCACTCGAGTACACCCCCATTGAAGCAATGAAACGAAGCTTATGATTATGATTACATTAATGCAAGTACCTTGGATTAATAAACCGAAGACCAGTGCGATCTCGTCTGTAGCGCTCCCCTTGATTCCTACCTTTAATGGACGAGCAGTTGTGCGATAAATTCTTTCTGCACAATCGTGTTCAGATAATTGCTTTTATACACTCTGGGCCTACCCAGCCTTCCTTATGGCTTATAAAAAGCACAGTTTACGACGTCTGACGTAAGGATACCGTCGTGCCTACAACCTATTCCATTCACAGCTGCTTGAGGCGAGTTGGTGTTGAGTAAGTCGAAGGTTGAACTTCACTACAACCGTTAAAATTAATTTAAATAAAATGACGCGTACAAATCCTGCGTGACATTGGGTATGTTGCCCCTGAAGCTGCTGGTAGATGTTTTGAGGCACGTAATGACGACCAGGGAGTATCAATTGAGTTCAAATGATGAATGTATTTCAACATATTGAGCAGCCGCAAGACACGCGGCCGCTCAATTACGTCGAACGAACACTGTTAATTTCGAATGAAACTTTTCATAAGGGTTTCCAGGACATGATTTTGTGCGTATTTTGATGTCTCAGAACTTCTTAAATATTTCAAGCTGTCTCCAACGGTTATGAATTTCAGTCCTTCATGCAAAATAGATTACTGCAAAAGCGAGAGATTCCTAGCCAGCACTTCTGTTCCCTGTAACATCCCAAGGAGAGGCCATAGTAAGGCAGAAAATTTAACGTAACAGCTCTTGATCGTTTGCTGCAACTTCAATTTAAGAAAATCAATCGCTGCCTCTGTGCACCCATAGATCATGAGCAAAATTTCACGCAGTATTCATTGCGCTGTTGCGTTTTTACGCCATTTTCAATGAGGCTGCTGGTACATTGGTACAAATGCTGCTTAGCTGGCTGCTTAGCGTACTAGCACAGCAGGCTACCTAGTGTACTAGCATCAAGGTCTACACGGCGTTACTAGCGCTCAGATGATATTTAAGTAACAGTCAGCCTTTTATAAGATGTTAATTTACGAGTTGATGCGGAGTTGGAAGGAGAGAGATGGCAGAAAGATAGAGAGCGGGCAGAGAGATTGAGAGCGGGCAGAGAGATTGAGAGCGGGCAGAGAGATAGAGAGCGGGCAGAGAGATAGAGCAGACAATTTTCTCAAACTGGTTCAACTTGTTATCTTTGGTGTCCTGTTGCTGAGGAGGACAAGTTGCAGGGTGTCGATTTTGATTAGTGAAATCGAGGACATGGAGGCAGAGGCTGCTGCTAACATGGCGCACATCACAGCTCGGCGCCGCTGTGCTCTCACTTCAAGGTCGTCCTTATCGAGGTGTGTTGAGGAACATGCTTCCTATCTAATTAATGGAGTTAACTTCGATAACGCTCGGCTCCAATGTACTTTTTCTGCTACTTACCCATATCCCGTGTTGCAAAAGACGGTGTGTTTCGATCTCGGGTTTTGATGAAGAGCCGAGATGTTAGATGTACTCAGTCGGGTTTGGGGGGGAAATATACTGCGGTGTAAAGTACAAGAATAAACCTAACTCGACTAATCAGAATAAGATTTGAAGCCTTTTTCGATCAGAAGGACAAATTGGTTCCGTCTCGTAAGGATGTTGCTCGTTTTTCGAACGTATTCTTGTTGCACACGTACGCAAGACTGTGGCTAGTACTTCGTGCAACGCTCAGTGCAGAAGTCGAGTCTCAACGCACCTAATAAATTGATCGTCACGAAGCGACGATGGTGAAAGTTTAAAGTTATCGTGCTTGCTAATATATTGCTTCCAGCGTGTTGTGATATAGATTCGTTAAAAATATTTACCTACAAATTTGAATCGGTTAATATTTGATTACAATTATTCAAGATTTAGCAGTCAAGAACCAATGTTGTGGAGCAATATTGTTACCAGAGATATTTTAGAAAAAATTATTGGTTATTAAATGTTATTTTGCATCTGATTGAAAAAGGAAGATTTTATATGTTTATTAGAGTGAGTATGAATACAGTACAGTTTGAAACTTACTTGGGAATGAGTTAAAGAGTTACACTTGGGAAGAGAGGCTTTTTCCTCATAAGATCGCCAAAAAATGTGATCACAAAAGTAGGAAAGTAGAGATACAAAGTATAGATTAAAAGGTGACTTTTTTTATATGAACTGCAGCGCGAGAGGACGAAGTCAAGCGCACGATAAGAAAAATTTATAATGGAGCGTGGGGGTAGTGAATGGGGAATGGAATGTTCAACCGAGAGTTGTTACGTTGAAATAAAAATTTCAACGAAGCACAAAAAAATAAATCCAAAAAAACAGCAAAATAACGCGCGAGCTTTCTCTCAAAGAAATTGCAATCGCAGACCCAGGATGATATCGATCGTGAGAAGCAGTTGCAGACCATAGTAGAAGAAAGAATGCACAGGCTTAACCACAATAGAGATGAAGTGGAGAAAATCACCATTTAATGAACAAATTAAAACCATTTGATCCATTCAGCAAACCATTGATCATCGTGCGCGATTGGTTACGCTGAGATGAATCGAAGTTTGTTGCTTAGAATTCATTTTGATTTGCATGAGGAGCTAGAATCGTGACTCCATGTTCTGGTGATGTGTCTCGAGAAATGCCGTGCATTTCCGTCGCGGCGACTGCGGGCTGTCAGCTCTCCGTGGGCTCGGGTGGTGGGACGTGTTTATACGTCTTAAATGGGACGTGCGTGTATGTCTCAATGGACGTGCGTATACGTCTTAATGGGACATGCGTATGCACGTTGATTTTATCTACTTATGCGTCTTGATTTTATGTACTTAAACGTCTTGATTTTATGTGTCCTATGTTTTAATGTGCCTAACCTATACGTCCTAATGTGCCTTACTTATACGTTCCTATGTGCCTCACTTATATGTCCTAATAGGCCTAACTTGTACGCCTATATGTGACGTACTTATAGGTCTTAATTTGACGAAGTTATACGTATTGATTTGATGTAGTTATAAGTTTTAATTTGACGCAGTTATACGTCATCATTTGACGTAATATTACGTCTCAATGCAACATGTTTTTACGATTATAACGCACTTTTTCAAAACAATTCAATTGTTTGTGATGAACAGCAACTTAGAATCCAAATTTAAGATGATGTACTAACCTGAGCATATCTGTTCAATTATAAAAATTTGGTGCAGTGTATTTTTTGTGAGAGCAAGCGTCAGACGTTAGTTCATGAGAAACCCTTTTCCCCTTAATTGGTAACTGTTTTAAAATAGGATGGTATATTATAATTACAAATGCAAATGTTTCTCAGCTCTCTCGCTACCGAACCTCATTGTTTTTCCAAGGCCCCAGGGAATTTGCGCGGCCGGTTCGAAAATTTTATCCGGAAGAAATCATCTAACTTACTTTGCACCAGAATGTGCAGTAACTTATGATTAAAGCATCGAAACAGAACATATTTCTTATGTTGGTCGCCCTAGGCCGTTGCTGAAAATTCTAAACTTGTTTCTTAAAACTTGAATTTGACTCCTAATCGACTTCCCCATCCAAATTATTCAAAAGTTTCCCTTACAAGGAACAAGGTTGACCTCCGCAGTTATCACGACCGAGGTAATCGCTATTTAAACGCGACGGGGTCCACTAAATTCGTACCACTTGTTCACCGTCGTTTGTTCCTGCTCCCGTAAAGAATACCCTAAATTAGGGGTAGAAATTACGGCGTGCGAGACACTGTAGGGACGGTGCTCTGTGTCCTGCATCGACTTACGAGCCCGAGAGCCGCCTGCCGGAAGTCGATTAGGAGGACTACATCGAGCTCGCAAACGCCTGGGAAGTTCAGACAGAAGTCGCATAAATGTTGTGCGCATTCTGGCGCCAGGTTCTCATTAACGAATCTGAACGTAAACCGATAAAATGCATGCTTTAATTGGTATTTGAAAATCTGACGAAAAATTTGAAAGGTCCGAGATGAAGAAAGAAAGCTAGTTTTTAATGAAGTGAGTAAGTATAAGTTAATGCTGAGTTGGTTTTTGAAATGAAATTGTGCGTTTCGGTGTAGCTGCTTTCAGGATAAATTAAAACTTTTCATTTTTCGTCCAACATTAGTTTTACTTTTAGGTGATGCTAGGGATACCTTAGAAACAATTAAAATTTAATACCTTCTGAACTTGTACGTCAGCTTTTCTTACAACAAAGGAAACAGTGAATTCATTCCCAATTAAGGGGGTGAATTCAAAAATGTGAACTCGATTTTACCGTGAAGATCATTTATCCGACATTAATTTGTAAGTGTTCCAAAAAGTACTAGTAACACGATCATAACATACTTGTTTTCGGTAAAGCCCGAAAAATTTCGACACTCCGCGTGTCTAATATTATTGACCATTGCTTATACTACGTGGCAGCGGGGGAAGCCAGCGAAACTTCGATGCTAAGCGGGTCGACACTCTGATATCTTGGTTATTATTACGAGGTGGCATGTGTCCTTTGTGAATTGATGTTGTGGAATGGCTCATTACATTACAGTGTAGTGACACACTCTCGTGCGTCGCAGCTGACACACTTGCCACAGTGTTGCTACCACTTATCTACAGCCTCATTTGGCATCTGTCCCCGTACCTCATTTGGGGAGCAGATCTTAAACAAAGGGCTTCGAAGATGCTATGCATCCAAAAACGTTCAGATTCACCCATTTTCACACGTATTGAAACCCTGTTCGTGAAACAGGGATATCGCACAAAGGGCGAGGGATAATTCTAATAACATCTTTTCATCTTTCATTCAACTTTATGAAGCACCGTAACTGCCATGCCTGAGATATTGTGGCGAAACTTATCTTTTCAAAAACAGAATTATTCGATTGAGGACCTTTTGATCTAAGATATCTTTTTCGATAATGTTTCTCTCCGGAAGCGCATGAATCGTCGGTATGAGGTTTACAAAGAAGTTAATTTTGCTGAGATCTTTCCTATAAAACACCACAAATATTTGGTAAGGAAATAGGTTGTAAACTGGCCTGACTATGAAGAAAGGCACGCCTGCTCTAACAATGCTCTATTTTAGTCATCCGATCCCGGGAAGCTGCTATTCGAGGGCTGCAGGGGGTTGGGAAGAGTGTTCCTACAATGGGGTTGATCATAAATTTATACCTACGTATCGTTCGGTTCACTATTGTACCACATTTCCTAAAACTGAGAAGGAAATAAATAAGCTGATGTTTTTCTTTCAAGCCTTGCAAACAAATTATGTTTGTTTGTAAACAAATTTTATAAACTTTCAATGAACGATGAAAAGGAGTGGACATTTTCTTGTGAGACCCTGTTTAATGGGACCTTTATCAGTAATAGAAAACTCCAAATATCTTTCATTTAATAAGATGCTTTTTTCTTAAGAATTGCATCAGTGTTCAGACCACATTTGGTGCCCACACACGACGTCTTCTAAATAAGTTCCGGTGTTCTTCTCTTCTGCTTTGTTACGAAGAAAGGCCCACGTCCTCAACTTGGGGGAAATAAAGAGACTAGCGCACAAGAGTGGAAGAAAGTGGCATATTTGTAACTTGTTCTGTTCCTTGAATAAGGAATTGAATTGTAAAAGTTTCTAATTACGTCTTAAACGCCAATAAAAGAAGATTTTTCGTCCGTCACCCGAGAAAAAGGCGGAAAAGTTTCACAATGAAGGCCGCAACTCGAAGATAGAGAAAATTCTCCCGTAAAGTTGTTTTATTCGTTGGCCAGCGGTGGTCTGCAGCCCAAATCCGCCGTTTCGTTGTAGAGGTACTAAATATATGAATATTTTGGAAGATAGTCGAAATTTTTTAATTGAAGTTGCCTCTCAACATTCACATTCGTACCTGGCACCTTGAAATTCGTTGTACATAATAGCAAAGCGTCACAAATTTTTGCCTGCGAAAAACATGAATTTTGTGCAGCGACGTTGCGGTATTATGGGGTGACAAATACTGCGCTATAGTAGTGATCAAAAATGAAAAAAACATTATTATTTTTGAGTCATTTATCAGTTTTCTTAACGATCCTTTCCTGTCAACATCAATGGACTCAGATGAGATCTAATTTAACTACATATTAATCGATCAGGTTTAAAAGATTTGTAGACATTTTTTCATTTCTTACCTGCATATCTTATTCGAAAAGAATTTGCTTCTCCCTTCAGCTGCAGGTGAAGGGAATTGTGAAAGACTCTATTGTTAAGCTCCACTTTTCTTATGCCTTATTTTTCGCGTGATTCAGGTTAAGATAATTTACCTCGTTTGATTGCATTGATTGGGTTATAATTGATTCTCATGGGAATCATTGCTTGAGTTTTATAACATTAGGTTTTCCACTTACTTTTTCGAACAGATTATTCAATGCAAAGTTGATTCCCAGTATCAGCGTCGATTAATGGAAATCCTGCTAGGAATGTTTCTCCCACTCTTAGAAGAGAAGAGGAGAACGAACTACTTCGATGTTCAGAATTGCAGTTGAGAGTGAAATGAAAGGAATGGGAACACAATTAAAGAAAATGACGAACGAGAATAACATTATAAAATTGGGAGCACAATTAAAGAAAATGGCGAATGAGAATAAAATCAAAAGATAGGGAACATGATTGAAGAAAATAGGAATAAAAAATGGGAATAAAAATGGTATTAAAGATGGGATTGAAGAAATGGGAAAGGGAATAAAACCAAAGGATTACGAACCTCAATGAAGATAATGGCGAATGGGAATATTATTCAGGGATTAGAAATGTAGTTAAAAATGTAGTGGATGAAAATATTGAATTACTATAAAAAACCTAAGAAATGGCAGATGATTGCAAGAAAAAAAATTCATTTTGTTTTGTTATAACGTATATATGTACATTGTAAATACGGTGAGTTGAGATTTATTTCATTGCAGGCGTGTGTTGAAATTCAGAGTTTTCTTTCGACACATTTTTTTGAACGTTCAGCGAAACAAATGGGTAGTACATAATGATAAACTTTGTCTGGGAAAATATTTATCGAATATTTCTCGCATAATGCTTTGGCTACGCGTCTATGAAAAAAGCTCAATGGGTTTGCTTACAATGACCTGATCATATATAAGTAAAAGCTTGGATTTTTTGTCATTGGTCGCATTTTGCATTGGTTCTACTTTTTCTATAAAAGGGTTCTCATTTTATTTTTAACTACAAAAATTTAACAACTCTTGAAGATGGCTGTGATTAAAAGTGAAGAGACTTAAAATGAACCGAGAACTGTTGATGTTTCAAAAATTTCCTCCTATTTTTCACAATTAACGCGATAATTTTGTTTTATGATTAGATATGTAATTATGCAGACAATTTTAAATCGTTGACATCGTTTTTCCGGGCATGATTTTCATATTGCACGGACAGCTCTCATTTTTCCAAAAAAGAAAAAACAGCTGCCATGCTCCCCTTCAGGCCCTGCAGCGTTGCTGGCAACATTAAAACAGTTCCTTCACTTGTATTCTTTCTGTTCTTTCACATAATTTTCTCACTATCACGTTTTTTGACTTTTACCATATTCTTTCTTTTTTGTTTCCGTTTTGCTTTTGATGAAGAAACGATTTCTCGTTGATATAATTTGGATCCTGAAGCAGGACCATTGCTTGCCTGCGTGGTAATTCTCTCAGAGCTGAGTTCTAACGGATGACGTCACAACCAGACTTGTAGCTGGCCGTAGCTTCGTTCATTCCCCGGCCACACGTATACTTCTGCCCTTTGATTTTTTTGGATGGAAAGGACCTCAAGCACTCTGTTCTATTTATAGAGCTTGCAACACATCATAAAAAGAATGTGCGAAGCGTTGTGTAAAGGTTTCTTTTTACGATGCCTGGCATTAACAGCGAAAGCGCGCTTACTTGGTCATGAAGATAGCTTATGAAGTCGAAGTGGCTGAATGCAATGCACTTCAATTGATTTTCCTTATCAAGTTAAAGCAGCGAATGCATTCAATGTCTAGGTGTCCGCAACAATAGACTATAACTTTCAGGAAACGTTCACTTCGCAGCGTAGAAACGCGGAACTCACAGCGGTTCTTCGCACGCGTCAGTGACTTGGGCGTAGAATTCATCTCTGGTTGGTCTTATTTCAGGCAGAGATTCTCTCTCTCGTACGCCCATCGGAAAGGATGGTAGCGGCGTGCCAGTTAGTGTCTCGTTAAGGTGGAGAAAATTTTAGTGCGACAGCAATAAGAGGGCGCCCCTGTGGCATCCGAGCTCCTAGGTTAATTTAGTTTGTTTTTAGTTTGGGCAGCAGGAAAGGATGGGATTGTAAGTTGGCGTGTAATTTGTGGGACACGAGCACCTCCGGCGCTGGCAAAAGCAGGTGCGGGGATGAACGACTTACGACCTTGCCCGCGTCGTACGACATCTCAAGATACGCGTTTTTGCCGAAGAAAATTTACTCGTCTTTCCCAGCGCCGGCTTAGGGACGCTGCCAACACCGGCTTATAGGAGGAGCTGGCTGCGTGGGAGCGACCTCTCTGTCATGTCGCTCCATGTAGAAACTTTAGGCTTCAAAATATACGCTTGTCTTTCGCTATATTCCTCAGGTCCCTTGCCACGCACGGTTAGATTTCACAATCTTTGTTGTTAGGAAAAGTAAATATTACACAGGGTGCAACGAATTCCTTCCACTTAGTCCCCCCTGGCTACTCCGCTTGCTCGCTGGTTTGTTTTGGTTCATTTTTTACCATCCCAGTTTTTTTTTCTGAGGCTGGTTTAAGACACGCGCTGGCTCAACAGCACACGATTTACCTTTCGTGTACGTTCACAATCGTAAAGTTACAATTGCAAAGCCGCGTAAGAGACTCAACAACCGCGTACCGTGCCGAATATAGAGCGTGGAGGTAAGAGGCACAGATGCTGTTTTTAGGCCGTTTTGTTGACCCTGTATATACGATACGAACTAACACGAGGTCATAAATTATGAAACGATTTATAAACAATAAACAGGTTGCCCGTGTCGAGGCGTGTTCAAAGCGCGTTTGCGCTCATCGGGAAATGATGTGATACTACATTTCTGGACCAGATTTTGTGAAATAGAATTCAGGTGAAGCGTGTACCACCTCACCGAGCTAACGATTCGCAAGCTCAACACGAACTTACTTCCGAGAGTTCGTACTTGCTCTGTTTTCGTAATTTATTAATAGACTTGAGCAAATTTTTTGGGGATTTTTCTTCACTGCTCCAACGAGGATCTGAAAATTCTGTCATCAATTCATCTGATAATGTGTTCAGAACTTTTCGAAAATTTGTATTTCCATTCATGCGCTATTTACGTCGAATTATGTACGAAAAATTGACGTTCCCGTTAAAAAAATTTGTGGTAGTAATTGAATATTTTATTCTGCAGAGCCTCCTTTCTTCATCTTTGGTCAGAGTAAAAAATAGCCGATTTGTTACAATTTCGGTGCTTTGCTGGAAGATATTAGAAATTATTCAGTTCAACCTTCTTAAATGCCGACTGCATCGATCAATACTAAGTTCGATATTCACACAAGTGCACAAAATATCGACTTTCACTTTGATGTTGTGTTCATTTAAAAATAAGTCAGTCTTTATCAGATTAGAACACGAATGAGCGATATATAAGCGTACTTACGCTGGGTCATCGTGCGGGCTTTTGATTTTAGTAGAATAGTCGAGGCAGCGCTCGGTCGAAATTTTCTCGGACCTTCCCTCATCTCACGTTTTAGTCGAGAAAAATGGATAAAAAATAGAAAAAGACCGAAATTTCGTCAAGTTACACCTGAGTTCCATCGCGTTTTTCAAAAACCTGGTTCTTAAAAGTGAACGTCAAGTTTGAATGCACACGTCGTTGATGCCGGAAGTCCGTTCTACAGATATAACATTCGTGACACAGCTGAGCGTCAGAGACATTAATTTTAAATCTTTTCCTACACGGAAGACGTCTCCTGGTCGGGCTCGCTGTTGATATTTCAGGTTAGTAAACAAAATCACAAGAATATCCACAAGAAGAATCTATATGCGTGACACACACATTTCTTTCTCTCTCTCTCCCAACCCGCCTCACTGTGCAGTAGGTAGAAACACTTCGCTTTCGTTCATAACATCAAGCATCTCGCTTGAAGTTTGAAACAGAACAATATGGCTACAAATTCAAAGGCTCATGTTCTTCTCTGTTGCACGGAAATTCGTGTCCCACAAATTTGCCTATGTTCAAAGTTCGGCCGTAGCCATTTATCTAATCGATGCTAAAGCTCGGGACTAGACGGCCGCGTGAAGCTGGTCGGAATGCGCCTAGAACTGGAAATGCTCGAGCTCATCGACGGCAGGTTGTGGACCTGGCGAATCGGATTTTACTTTGTCTAAAGACACCACACAATGTAATCCAAAGACGAGTTTGGCTGATAAAATGTAATCCAAAGACGAGTGAATGACAGATTCGTCATACGAGGGAATGGAGATTTCATTTTTTTCTACGTGAAGAGAAAATGTCTGCCTGGAATAGGCCTCGTTGTACTACATGCATAGTTCGTCAATGGAGTGGCGCTGACAAGCGGAGAATACCTGAAGTGAGTTGTGTTTTAAGCATTGAGAGTGTGACGTGGAAATAATCGTTTCATGACAGTTGATATTTCTAACCTTGATTTCTAAATTTTTTGATACGGCAGCTCTCTTAGAAACGTATTCTGGCCTACGAAAACATATGCATTAAAGAAAATTGTGAAGTTTTCTATTCCGCTGTTATTGTTTCAACTGAATGAAGAATCTTTGTATTTAGGTGACTTGATTAAGAAAATTGAATTGTTTGTAGGCATATAATTTGATATCTCCTTAACCCTCTTTTGAGTTATTATGGTATATAATAATATAGTTAACGCTGGAAACCAAATCCTCGATAACGACATCTAAAAACGTTGAGTCCTTATCATCCCTGCCAGCTCCCTGACTTTGGATGCAATATTGGTGGTTGGTTATAATTTCCCCGAGCTCTGGACATTTTTCTCTCAGATGAGTGCGTGACGAAGACTTAATTCTCTGCTTTTGGCCTAGGCCTCTTGCACACAAACCCTGTGATGTACACCCAACGTTAACACTAATGACTACCTCTCATGTAGGTGATAAGCCATTAATTATAGAGCAAACTTGTGGTGGCGCCGCATGCAAGGCAAAGTCTCTTCATCGGAGAGCTTCTCATGCAGCTGAATATTGTTCCGATGTTCTGCAATCTCTTGCCGAAAGATGCGTTTGCTTTAAGATAACAAATAATGGGAAATGGCAGGTTTAAGCTCCTTCTAATGCAAGACCACGCATGTTAGACACCGCGTATAGCGTCGATTTTTTTTTAAAAAGATATCATAATGAGATGCCAAAAGATGTTTAAACATAGATTGTTTAAATGCCATTTCTGTAGCGAAGAAGTGCGTATCCAGTGCACCAGATTGGCAAAGTGTGTTAAATATGCAGGTAGCCAATCGCTTACCATAACAAGATCATTTTACCGCTAATCGCGCAACCCGTCAAAAATGACGTGATTTGCTACACTTGCTCTTGAAATAAATGATGTTTTCCCAGCCGGATACAGACGTGACCTCCCTCCCCGATGGTCTGACGGGCACTGGGCGTGACCCCACACCTATAAATAACAAATTATATACGACGGTCTCTCTTCGTATTCGATTGGTTACCTTTTCGTACAGATGTTTTTTGCAACCTTTCAAGCAATACAAATAGAATGTGTTTAACTTAGCAAAAAATTAATAAACCTGTATTTAAGTCATAAAAGGATTTAAAAAGATCAAGTATTTTACGGAATTTCCTTGCATCAACTGATTTCGCAGACCTGCTGCCATGTGTTGCACATATACACGCTCACAATACGTCCAATTAACATTGATGCATGTCGATTTTTCTTTATTTACTACGGTTTGTCTAGGAAACTTTAAGAATACATCCGAAAAATTTACGGAAACAATGCAACATAGTGTTGGAAAATCGTATTTCTACAATCTTACTGATCATGAGGTATATGCAAAATAACGTACGATAAAATACGCAACAACGTCCTAACGTCCTTTAAACTAAGTTTCAAATAGATACGCTAATATTGTTGGTTATTTATATTGATGACAAATTTCACGATACGTGTACAGTGAAGTCGTAAACTGAGACAACGCGTTTTTGAGACCCCATGTACACACACTCGTGCGTGCGGGCAAATCTCCGAATGGAATTAGACTTTTTTATGGAATTAGACTTTTTTATGGAATGATTCAGCAACTTGGGCCGGCGTCGCGCTCGAAATATTGTGAAACGATGTTTTAACTTCCCCAGGAAAGTTCTAGAAACGATTATTAAACTGTCTGATACCATCGCTAAGTAAGAATTCATATCTCTTTACATTATAACTTGTGGAAAAAAATTGATTCGTTCGCCCGTGAGGAAAACTTGCCAGTCAGTTCGCTCGGAATTATTGCTCGTTTCGTTTTCATTTTAAATGACGAGTGGTAATACGAAACGGGCCTAATAAGGTCCCTTACAGAGCTCAAAAGTCAGGGCGTTCTATTCGTCTTGTGAAATTTGATTTTTGCGTACAATGCGATGCCTTTGATGGCCGTTCCGTTAGTTGGTGTCCGTAAAAGAGCGACGCTCTCCTCTTGTAACAAAGCGTCGTTCCGGAATCCGAGCGTTAGCGCGAGATTTGTTGCCGCGCACTTTCTGGATTTTGTTACCCCAAGTCGAGGCGGCTCTGGTTGCTCGTGAAAACATCACGTGGAGAAAAATTTTCAATGAATTTCAGAGAATATTCATCGAGATGAACAAGCGAGCACATCTGCGCGAAGACTTATTTCGAGTTTCTGCAGCAATTTATGCATCAAATTTCTTCGGATGATCGAAGTTTTGAGGCGGGATTCAATAGTTTCAGACCGCAGGTTTGGGTGCGCCGTAAAAACATCGAGGCTCATTACCAAGGCCCATTCGAAGCAGGATATTCTACACCCTTTGCAACAAAATAGCAAATATCTGCACAAAGTTGGCGGAAAAAGTTTCTCTGCTACTGGAGATAGAAATTCAACTCCGCAGTTTTCAAAAGGCTTCATCATCATCTATCTTGGAATTAAGTTTACTTGATGACTCTGGAAATGGGAGACTTTCGTGTACAGGCTGGTAAAGGTGGAATATTCAATTGAAACAATAATGTTCCCAGTAGAGCCTTGGGGCAAAATTGCATCGCTGCCTTTGCTTCTTCGTGCAGAGGCACCCGCATCGTAATCAGCGTTGACACTCGATTCCACTTCTCAGGATTGCCATCATCGTCGTCGTCTTTCTAACTCAGGTCGTGTGAGGTCCCAGGTACTCGAGTAACTGCCCCCTCTGCTGCTGTCTAGGGGTCACTTATCCGACCTAACTACAAAAAATTACTACAGTTGCTTGCTGGGATTCAAAGTCTCAGCTGACGACTTCTCGGGATGGTGCTCGCGGGCAAGTTGCCATCGTGCGAACATTTGTCTACGACTTCGTCGTCCTTATCTCTAACGTGGTTGGTGTTGCCTGATACGGTGTCGATGTCGTCTGCTACGGTGTCTACGTTGTCGGGGCCGCTTGCTACGTTGTCGGCGTCGTCTGCGATGTTGTCGGCGTCGTCTGCGATGTTGTCGGTGTCGTCTGCTACGTTTTCGTCGTTGTGTGTATCGGTGTTTCTGTTGTTGAGTTTTCAACGACACAGTGAAGGCGTCAAACGTCTTCAGTCGGGCTGCGGTGGCGCGAGTCTCGGGAGGTTGTGGGCTGTAAAAATAGGAACTGCGGAATAGGATGCCGGCAAGTTGCGAGCTCTGAGTAGCAGTTTTGAGACGAGCAACGTCGGGGACTACAAGAACAGTTCTTTGCTACGACCAAACTTGGCCGGGTGAAGAGCATCATGGCTCTTATTTCGGCGCAGTTCAGCCGCGATGAGAAGAACTTTGATCAGGGATGGCCGACCGAGGAGGATGCGGCAGTGCTAGACCTGCAGCTCCGAGTTTCATGTGCGCTTGCAACTTGGAAATTTAAATCAACTTCAGTAAACTTCCTCGTGGTGTACGCAGAATCTGCATTTGCTGTAGCTTTTTGGCACCAATGGCGACAGGGTTAAGGCAATTGCAATTAACGGCTAAGTGCGACTGACCTATGAATGAAATTGTGTTTGAAAGGTAGCTTCGAATTTAGTGAGGTGTCACCAGGAGACAAATATTCAAAATGCACTTTTCACTATGCTATATCTCAGTGTGATAAAGTCCTAACTTCTTCGACTCTGGCTGAACTTGACGTAACGATGTGACCCGAGCGTAACACGCTTATTTATAATTGTAATTTGTACTGATGAACGTACACTCGTCAGAGGTTGTCCTTTAAACTCTGGGTGTGATAGTTTTGGTCGCTGTTTTCGCTGTCTGAAAAAGTCTTCCATATTTATAAAAGAAACTATGACGTATATTCGACTCTAATTCAGTTTTAGATAATTCAACTACTTTGTATTATATTGGAAAGGTAATGAACACATCGTAAAGGTGTCATATGGGCCACATGGCACCTCTCCACATTAGCCACACGGCACCTCTCCACATTAGCCACACGGCACCTCTCCACATTAGCCACACGGCACCTCTCCACATAAGCCACACGGCACCTCTCCACATAAGCCACGCGGCACCTCTCCACATAAGCCACACGGCACCTCTCCACATAAGCCACACGGCACCTCTCCACATTAGCCACGCGGTATCATCCAAGTTTCCCAGCGAAGCAAGCCTTGTTTTTCCGAAGGCTGGCCGGCCGCAAACTTCGCACGCTGAGAACGCCTGCGCTAAGAACCTGCGCGCAAAACACGGAACTCTTCTAATCTCCTGTAAGGAACTTGCGCTGCTCGCTTTATTCCAATGAAAGCGGACCATCTCCGATGTTTGGAGCTCGTCGATCCCCCCTGCGAATCTCGACGAAATTTCTTGCGTCCCCCTGCCTCAGATAGCCAAAGTTACGCGGCGACCAGCAGGCAAAGTGGAAGCGCTTCTTATGTACATATTGCAACGGGCCCCTGATAGGGTCTAGAGCGTGTTTTTTTCATGCGACCGGGAGTTTAGGTTCTCGTTGGCGAGCCGATTTTGAATTGGAATTGGCTTTCGTTGCGGCTCATTTTAGGGTTCAGCTTCAGATGACCGGGTGCGTGTTGTGGGAATATGTAAGTGCGTGTTGTGGGAATATGTACGTGCGTGTTGTGGGAATGTGTACGTGCGTGTTGTGGAAATGTGTACGTGCGTGTTGTGGGAATATGTACGCGCGTGTTGTTGGAATATGTACGTGCGTGTTGTAGGAATATGTACGCGCGTGTTGTTGGAATATGTACGTGCGTGTTGTACGGGGACGTTTCCATCCTCTCCTAGAAACAGCAACCAAATCGTGTTTTGTGCGCGTGGTAGAACATTTGTAAATTATGTATTGTCATACATTTCCAGTCAGGTATAAAATAATTTTAGTAGGAAAATTTACGAGCTCGTGCGTGGAGTTTAGAATTTTATGGTGATTGAGAAATTACTGATTTTGGTCATTTTAATTCAAGCTCCTTCGTGTAACAAATATTGCATTTAATTAAACGGATCAAATTCATACAGATGCTTTAAGAAAAATTAGTCATGTGATATTGATTTCGAGAAGATAATGAAACAATGGAAACGAGGCTATAATGCAAAAAATAACTTATAACTAAAAACTTCAAATACGAAAAATTAATTGTGAGCCATAATTACGATGATCAACATAATTAATCGGCTTTCATAGTATCTTACAGTAGATAATCAACATAATTGACTTTCATAGTTACCCAAATGATCAACAAATTACCTTTCTCAGACTCACAATAAATTATCAACATAATTGGCCTTCGGAATTTGCTACAATAATCCACGTAATCTCAAAAAGATGACAATAAAATGCTTAAAAATGGCTTATAATTTGGGATAAAATTTGGGATGAAATTTATTGTTATTTGATATAAAATAAATAGCTAAAATTGAACGATCACAACATAAGTGACTCTCATAATTTGCAACAATAATCAACGTAGTCTCCAGAAGCGTCGATAAAATGGTTAAAATTTCATACCGGTAGAAATAAATAAAAATTTTCGCGGCAATTTAGATGCATGTCGCCCTGAAGTGATCCTACGCTTCTGTCGGTTTTACTTCTATGTAAAAGAGAAACAAAATACAGAATGGAAAGTAGTGTTAACCTAAAAAATGGCGTTATGTACACGCGTAGGAAACGAAAGTGTTGTTGGTCGCTCTTTCTTTTGTTTGGCTTTCATTGCATCAACAAATGTGGGAGATCATTTTGGTACGCCCTGTACATTCTGTACGCATGATGTGTACTACACGGTGTCGAAGTATGGGTTCATATTTCCGTATGTGCCACACCATGTATGTGCTGTTTGTATCTCAACGTGTGTTTCACTAAGAATTACACTATGCATCACTGTTAAGATTATGCTGTACAGATATACGTACTGTACGTTTGTATGAATTGAACAATGTAATAAAATTCGATTTTTTTTGTTTTATGGGTTGTGACTATAATAGTATACATTTTTTGTATCCAAACTACATGACAAAAAAATCATCCTAAAACTTTCCTTCTGCGTTGAAGTCAATGAATTTCTAAAATTTGCGACCTCCAATAAAACGGCGTAAATGAATAGTAGTACTGTAAAAATGACAATAAAAATGGATGTAAAAAATGGGAGTAATAAATGATAGTAATGTAAAAATGACAATAAAAAATGGCAGTGATAAATGGTGGTAATGTACAAATGACAACAAAAATTTCCGTAAAAATGGGAGTAGTAAATGTCAGTAATATGAAATGGCAGAAATGAATGGTAAGTGTAAATGGCAATAATTATAACAAATGTAAAATTTCATTGCTAAGTTTCTTAGGATTAATGGGCATTCTCTGTAGTTTAATAATAAAAAGAGATAAAAAATCGCACCCAATTACGAAGAAATAAAGTCACGTGTCATAGTATTATCCGTCGGGTGCCTGTGCGTGAAACTCGATGACTGTGACTGTGTGACTGTGTGACAGTGTCTGTGATGGCTTTATTTCTGCCCTCTTTC
>VOMN01055192.1:0-16130 GCA_014899125.1 Orchestia grillus
TAAGGTATTCAATAAATGGCACCCTCATATCGTAACAGCAAGCAATCTTGTATGTGTGATACGGCAAGTAAGGAACTTAGGATACCTCTAAATTGTTACATCATTCACGGTCAACAATCGTGTATACGTGATGCCTTAAACGATTTTGTAACATCATTTTCACCTTGAGGATGATGTAACCGATAATTTATATTAATTATTCTTGTTTTGAATTCTGTCAAATTGAAAAAATGACACTACAGCCAGCAAAGAGAAGCTCATTTTGGCTCTAAATTGAACACACCAAATATACATGAAGCTCCTTAGTTGAACGAGTTTACTAATTGGAATACATGCATTCAACCTGCTTTGAGGTGGTCGCAAAAAAAATGAAGTCTCTTGGAGCTTTGGAAGTTTGATGAAACTCAGTTGGATGTTGACGTCGCGAGCGGGGTAATGAAGCGAAGTAAATTAAATTAAAATGGGACTTCCGCGCCTTCCCAACATTATCTGCTCCTTTACTTTAAGAGATGGTCATGAGAAACCTAAAAGAATTTAGCTTGCTTTAATTATTATTCCCATTCCTGAGTCGACCTTTTGTATCCAAGTAAAGACACATATATATTCTGGGTAAGGCCTCATCTGCTAAAAAAATAATTGTGAATGCAAAAGATGCATAGCCTTAGAAAATATTAATGGAATGACTTACATAACAGACGAATTCAAGGAAGTACCTTATGTAGAGATCAATTACCAAATTTTCATTGTCACCCAACATCTTTATTTGTGCCTCGCATGACGTCGTTGAGGGGACGTATTGAATGCTCAGCGGTGATTGGTCGACAGTCGTGCCAGTTGCTAGCTTTCCAAAGTTTAACGCTGGCAATTGGTGGCAATTTCCACTTCCTTTGGGCCAATATCGAGGCTCAAATCCCTGCTCTACGTGTGATTGAATATTTTAATTTTCTTTATGTATTTGACATCCATCGTTTACTTAATGTTATGTTATTGTAACACTGTGTATAATTACCGATTACTGCACTCTAAAATACCTCCGTAGGTGTTTCATTTAGTGATGATGATAGTATCAGACAAGAGAACCAGAAAAACGAACAGAAGTCGCTTCTTGTCCAATTTTCATCACGGGATTTGGTTGGAAGCCCTAGAATGAGTCACTTGGCTGGTGCCTGTTGTCACATTCTGTTCTACTGGAGTCCTGATGCTGTCAAAAATGACAGTCAATCTCCGGTGACGAAATGTAATTTTCTTTATCCCTGATACGGACTGCCTTCTCTGACACGGTCAGGCCTTCTCTTTTCAGGAATACGGTCCCGGGAATCTGGATTCGCGAATTTTATCCTATCTAACTCTTTCAGCGCGTAAATAAATGGTTTTACATGCAAACAAAAGGGCTAACTATACCAGATTGGCGTATAGTTTTATGTCATAAAATCTTCTGCCACCAAGTCGTTCGGAAGAAATGCCAGTATTTTTTTACGGTTTTGAGTTACGTGCATTTTTTTTTTTAATTTTCAACACAATGTCCGCNGTTTTGAGTTACGTGCATTTTTTTTTTTTAATTTTCAACACAATGTCCGCATCGTCATCCCCACACGTCCATGATGCCTGCCGTCACGTTTGGAGAGCATCACGTTTTGCAGTCGCGTTTTGAGAGTCTTTGGTAAAATGAAGCCCGTAACATTGTAACAGGAATTTAAAGGAAAACTCGACCACCTCCTAGTGATAAAATAATCTACAACTGGAGAATATGATATGAAATATGAGTATATGAGAATATGAACATAATATGGGAATATGAAAATAATCTACAACTGGAGAATAAGAAAAATTGCCCATAGAGCGAATTTTTTCGCAATTTTCCTTCGTGCCGCACGAGTCCGTAGAATGTTTGACCGAGGATATTTGAAGCGACGAGAAAATCTGCACAAATCGAGGATTTGTTCATTATTTGTCAAATAAAAAACATGGCACTTCTATGGCAATTCGGCTTCCAAAAATATTTATCTGAAAATACGCACGAGACATTTTTGAATACCGAGTTTTCGTTTATCTTTTTTAGTAACTTCAATGAAGTGAGATTTATTTTTTACAAACACGAAGTTTTCAATTTCCTTCCCAAAAAATTTCACAAACTATATATGAAAATAGAATTTCTGACTTGAGTTTTTACAGCTCTTCAGAGTTTTGAATTCGTATGAGGCTTATCAGCTTCATTTTTCCACGCATATAAATTTTAAGAATTTCCCCATACTTATAACTTATTTGTCAGTAACCACTTTTCACGCGACTCCATTGAGAACATTACTGCGAGCAGCGCTGATGTGCGGCTGTGTCGTAGATAGGATACTGAACATCGCATCGTAAATTAATGTAATCTAAGCAAAGCAAAACATCTTATTTCTTAGAATACGACATGACGTTATTTTGGTTAACATAGTTTGTTCATGAATAGTCACTTTCAAAAGTTATTTAACATAACACGACATAACCGAATTTTGCTCAACACAGTTCCTTTATGAATAGTTGACTTCAAAGGACATGATGAGGAGCAGCTTCACTGAGATAATCTGTTCATTTTAAGAAAAAGCCATCGTAAATCCCTTCATTTTTGTGGGGAAGCGTACGCTAGAGGTCGCTACGTAAGCTCTAGGAAGCTCTCGATGCGTCTGCGTACTTTTTAGGATTTTGCGAAAAATGAGCAGCCAAGGGAATTGACTTGGATAGATTATAAGCTTATATCTCCGATATGAAAATTATTCATTCAGTTGCTTCATTATGAATGATGTTTTGCTCACCTTACGGGTGTCTCTGCATGAAACCCAGCAGGCAAAAGTGAACTTGAGAGGAGTTAATTACCTTTACATTGGTTTAGTGGTATATCTGTATATCGGTATATCAGCATATCGGTGCGTAGGTTTATCGCTACATTGCTATACCGATGACGTCAGGATACTTTCGGTACCTCTCAATTTTAACGGCACCAAGGGGGGTTGGGATAGTGTCATTCCGATACCATTCTCTAGCACCTAGATAATTTTACCAGATAGACTGAAACACAGCACAGCACTGAGAATCACTTCTCAGTACTACTGAGAAGTGATTACACAGCACTGAGAATCGCTTCTATATGTACTACTCATCTAAATTTGAAAAATGCTTGTGAGAGCTAAATAGGTGCAAAAGAGAATATGCCTACGTTCAACAATTAAAATGAGGCCTTTGAAAAATGAATAAGCACTGCACGATGAGCTGAAAACAAAAAGAAAAATCCAACACTCCCTTGTTTTTTCTATCTTGAATTTTCAAAGTTAGAATTGTGTCTTTTCAGGAGCCGAGCGAGCGCCGACTGTTGCTCCTCCCTCCAGTTTTTTGCAGTTTGCCTTCGACGGAGTTTTCTACTAAGCAGGCCGGGCTCTGTCAGCGCGCAGAGTTTGAACTGGACGACCGGTCAGCACCAACACACTTGACCAACAGCACATCGGTTGGGGCTCAGTGACTCGTAGCGACAGACGCACGCGGGGTGTCAGGAATGGGAAGACGTGAACTTTCTTTTCCAAAGGTGGCACTCCGTGGTTCCATAAAAACCTGCCTGCTCAACCGCGAATCGAACCCTGACAATCCAGTATGAAGTGGAACGGAGATTATGTATGCAGGAACTGTGTATCAGTGATACGAGAACTAGAGTGGTTGCACAGTTAAATTTAATTTTCATATGGAATAGAAATACTTTTAAGTCAAATGGATAGAATTTCATAGGCTTATTCTCTCGGCTTTTCTTTTTCTCATGTGGAAAATATGAAAGACCTGTTGTAATATCACCGATGTTATTTTCATTACTATATCGCTGTTGTCTATATTGTTGTCGTTATTATTACTGTTCTCATTATTATTATTATTATGTCTCTATTGTCATTATAATTATCATTATCATTACTATGTTGCTATTTTCGCTATACAGTTCTCATTAGCACTACCATTTTCGTTATTAGTATTGTGCATGGCATTGTTGACAACCAAAGCTAATACATACTAAGTACTGTTCAATTCTACAACCACGGTCTCAACTATTGCTACTACTTCTTCTACTTTTAACGTTATTACTTATTTTTATTACCATCGATAACAGTACAGTCACAAACGATGCATCTTCATCTCGGTCATCTCACTGAAAATTGTTCTTTCTACGATCCGTCACTCGTCAAACACGGTCCCAATGTGAGTAGCCCTGAACAGTAAGGGTGTGAGTCGACCTCTTGTTCAAAGCGCCGTAACTTGAGATACACCTTCGCATGTTCACGAAATCTGCAGCAATAAGACCAAAGTGCTCCGGTGATCAGCGCACTCGTCACAGAAAGTCGTTGCACGTAACAACCTCCATGGCGCGCTGGTACCACTCTACGCTCACAGTTGGGAAGTGAGGGTTCGATTCCCGGCTGCAGCACCCGGATTTTCACGGAATCACAGAGTGCTTCCCTTGGAGAGGGAAGCTTAAACCTCACATTGCTCACGCTTCAGGAGTTCTAAGGCGCTGACAACCTAACTGTGTACAGTAGGTCAAGTGTGTTGGAGTTAACATATAAAGTTCGTTTTTTGTATGCGGGAGTGTTTAAAAGCCACGATATAAGCCGCAACAGGTTGGGTCACTTTATTAAAGTCCCGTTTGAACCTCTAAGGATTCTTTTTGAATTAAGAACAAATATCTAAAGCCAAAGAAAATCATTCATTCACTCTAGTCCCGATGAGCCGTAATCACGATGGAAGAACCCTTATTGATTTCTTTAAGGTGAGGTTGGAATTTTTTTCTGTTTTTTTACTGAAGAGTGTGCTCGGTTACAAATAATCATGCTAGCAAGATGATCAGGGTTTTAGTATTATAATAGATAGATGGATGGATACATAGATAACTTGAAGCCTGAAATGCTTTCTTGACATCAATCATTCAACAGTTACCTAAATCGCATTTGTATCATAGATATAAAGTATCGTAAATATCTAGTTTTCACGACGCATTTTTCATTCTCGCTCTAACACACATTTTTCCCAAGTAAAAAACATTTTTTCAGCATTTCTTTTCTTCATACGCAGAATCTTCATTGAATTCGCGTGTCAAAAGTCTACGGGAAAATGGTTGATGCGTTCGTCCCATGAATGTTGCGCGTCGGGTGCAGCACATCATTTAAACGCACATAATATCGTGGCCGCTTTAAAAAAAGGTAGAGCGTTGGTTTCTAGACGTCTACTTTGAAAATTGGATTTCAAATTTAAATTCAATTCTAATATTTAAGTAGAACCAGCAAAAAGTAGAAAATTATAAAAAATGTGCGGGATATTGAGAAGCGCCGTGAATTTTTACCAAAAAAGATTCGCAGGAAAAATGAAGTTTGATAGTTATGAAATTCGGAGACGATTGCGATCCCCGTGGCTATTTGGGGACCTGATTTCGAACGCTCGCGGTCAGTAAACTTTTTTATTGCATTTATGACTGAAAAAAGTCGAGTTGATATTACTGTCCTCTCCTGGGCACGCATTTTGTCATTAAACTTTCTTTTCTGAACAAAGCACTCGGTGGTTCCACGAAAATCTGCCTGCACAGTCAAAGCAGAACGTAGACTGCGTATCTAGGAACTGAGTATCAGTGATACGGTTGTGCAATATTCAGGTACAATGACCGAGTGACGAGCGAATGTTTCCTTTAGAATTTCATATTTGCGTAACATTCGGCACCAATTTCAGGATTAACCGAAATTATGAGTAACTGCCTGAAATTTTGCATGATGAGCTCGATGGGTTCCGTCATATTAACGTAATGGGCTGCCTATTACGTCATGTTGACATGACGGGCTGCCTATTACGTCATGTCAACATGACGGGCTGCCTATTACGTCATGTCAACATGACGGGCTGCCAATTAGGTCATGTCGAAATGACGGGTTACACGTACATATTGCACTAAAATATCGAACTACGAGGAACATATACAAATTTGATGCCCAAAATATATCTTGTTTTATTGTACAAATGTAGTTTTACAAACTCAAAACTAGAAAAGGAATTCTAACGAATAATTTTACCTCTATAATTCATCTTGAATTCTTCAGTGCCACAAGAAACGGTTTTTTTTCTGACGAAGTACCAGTCTCGACAAATTGCATGTCATTTCCCTATGGAAATGGAGTGCCGAACTAATCTTTCTTTTTTTTGCGATTGCTGAATAAATGTGAACGTCATTTGTCGTTCTAAAAAACGTATTTGAAATGCAGGATGATCTATTTTTAATCTTTGTTCGATGAAGTAAGTGTAACATTAGGGTGGCGGCTTTGGTAATGTTATTTGTTGAAAAGTGAGTAACGTCACATGAACAAATCGAATGCACGAGAGCTCCATCTGCATGAGTAATTTGTAGATTCATTATTCACGAGACTGCATATCGACGCGTTGTAAATCGGGACAAAAATGAGAGTTTTTTCTGGTATCAGCGTTGTAATTCAGAAAAAATAGGCAGGGGGGTTTAACATTGGTGTATTTACGTCACGGGTTGCATGCAAATCTTCATACTTTGCTTACAAGCACACGACCTCGGTACCATCATCACGCGATACTAGCAGCTGCGTGCATTATTTCACCTTGGCCAAAACTGGAGACAAATTTCTAAAGTGCAGGCAACCCACGAAATGAGTTAATTAACTAACCTGCCCGCCGTATCCAGTATACCCCCTGCATAGACTTGATGACATGCAAGCTGGTGGTAAAGTGGATACGGTAGTGAAGTTTGGTTAACGATCTTGTGTGCGGGTTCACCTTGTTTAATACCATCACTTGTGTGTGTAGAATTTGGCCACTTGAATCTGTAAGATATTTGGATCGGGTCGATATAGCACAAATATGCAATTAATAATAATAAAATAAAACTGAAGCACGCTGTATTATTCTGCGTGGCCCAGAAGTAACTAACCCTTTAATTTGTTGATAAAACTAAAACTAATGTCGCTAAAATGTTGAAATTTGTTTTATTCAAACGAAAATCATTTTATTGTTCATTAATACTATGTTTTGAATACAATGTCATTTATGAGATGGCCACGGTTGTTAAGACGGTTTTTCATTGTCGGTATGTGTTTTAAACATCGTGGTTTGTAAATTTTCGATGTAGAGATTTAATTGTGTTTAAGAAGAGGTGATCATTTGCATGTAATGGATTCGGTAATCACACTATACTTCTATCATTGACATTGTCTTTATTTTTTCTTCTTTGTTATAGCAAAACATGGTGAAAAGTTGGGGTTTTGAAATCAGGACAAAGGTAACTTTCTAGTTGATGAGTAAATTGCATATTAAGTTATAAAAAGTAGCCCATGAGTAATGCACCCTTACCCACGACGATAGCACTGATACACTGAAAAAGCTCTGCACTCTTTGGGGTCCGAGTGCTATCTTGAGATATCTTTAAAAAATCTCAACATCCTAGTACTGGCGGATTTTTTATTTCATTAGCAAATAAAAAGAGTCAGTCAGTTAATTCTGGCACCCTGCGGTATATTGGATACCGGTGCTCACGCTCTGTTCCCTTGTTTTTGCTGTGCGAGAAATTCACTGACATTTTTAGAATTTCATGATGCGAAATCAAGACTGCCATCCATCACTCCGCCATGCCGGCGCTAGGAGATGATCAGTCAATCGTGGTGCACGGTGCTAAATTTTTCCCTATAAATCATGCAGCAGGGGGTTGTGTCCGGCGCATCTTGGGAGAATAATCTACTCTGGCTAGATTCATTGCTCCCGATGTCATGGCAGAGGATTTTATTTCACAAAAGATATTTCTATTGACCTTAGTTGTCATATGGTAGATTAACTAGGCCTATTAAATATGAGTGACGTATATTAACTAGATCATTAATATTTGAGTGACGTATTTTAACTAGACGTATAACGTATAAAGGTCTGGTATATTAACTAGACCTATAACATATGAGGGTCTGGTGTATTAAATAGACCTATAATATTTGAGGGTCTGGTATATTAACTAGATCTATAACATCTAGGGTCTGATATATTAACTGGAAGAGAAATATATGTAGAGGTGCATCAGGTACATACCAAGCCCAGCTCCTCAAGGCAGGTACTAGTAAAATATTGTAACTATGCCGTTCTCTACCTTTACATTCGTGTTAACTAACAATGTTGAGCTACTTCCACAATTTCGCGTAAGAGAAAAATGTATGTAACTAGTAGCATTTAGAGAAGCGTGTGTATGTTGCTATTTATATTATTAAACATGTACTTATATAAGTGGGACGCACACACAGCTTTCCTTCTACCGAAATAACATTTTTTTTCAAATCATATTCAGAGGCTGAAGAGGATTATCTCGACACAGCACTACACTGCAAGACCCGTGCTGGCACGCTTGGCTGATGTCACGCGCTTTTGTAAATTAGTCTAATTTTAAATTGTCAATAACGTTGCGATGTAAGTTCGCCATCGGATTTTCTTTTTATAAAAGTCTTGAGTCATCAAAAAAATGGCTGGTATTTTCATCCATCAATGATGTCTTCACTTTTCTTTTCGTCGTTGTAAAGCATCGAGAATGTTCGACTTTTGAAGCATCAGATGTGTTTTACATTAAATTCTTCATCACGGAATTATTTGATTTCGTCGTCAGAATTTCTTATTTTCAATTTTTGTTGGAGTCTGTAAATTTAATTAGAGCTTATTGTTATAATTTTAGATTTTTATTTGTATGAATATGCGTAAGATTTTGAATTCTAGGAAGCGTTTTGAATTTACCGTTCTTGTTTCGAATTTTAAAAATTATGCTTGAACTTTTCCCTTGTAATTCGAAATTCTCATCAATTTATGCCTTTTTTCTCGGACTTCTCATGAGACGCTTGGCACGACAGTTCACTCACTCCACACACGCGCAAAAAATAAAAACAAAAAGAATATTCCAACATGAGGAACCAATTCCCCCGCGGTCAGACCCAATCACGCACAGGCACCCGAGTAGATTGGAAGTAGGTAGGGATATGAAAAATATCACCAGTTTAAAAACCATTACACGCACTGCTGCTCTCCAATAATTCTGAAAGTAAACCCCTCTAACATGCTTAGCAAACATAGCGGCTTTCCCGCTAAAATTAGGTGCGTGTACGAGATTGATTGTTATTTTATCTGGCGGGAAAATCTTCGGAAACGGGAATAAACTGGAAATGTCAAAAAAACATTACTTAATCCGTCTGACCTTTGCTTAAAAATAAATTCTGGAATGATAGAATATTATAATCTAATTTTTTTCTTAAAAAAACAACATGGGACTATGTGCCCACGCCACGCCACGTGACAGCATGCTACCCCAACTCTTTTTTCCGGTGGTGCTATGCTGCAATATTTTGTGCCGTGTTGTGTCGTGGTGTGTTTTGTTGCAAAGTATAGAATGGCATTATGCTGTGTTGTGCAGTGTTGTGTTGTGGTGTGTTTTGTTGTAAAGTATAGAGTGGCATTATGCTGTATTGTGCAGTGTTGTGTTGTGGTGTGTTATGTTGTAAAGTACAGAGTGGCATTATGCTGTATTGTGCAGTGTTGTGTCGTGCTGTATAGTGCTGTGTTGTGTTGCATAGGATTGTTTTGGGCTATATTGCGTTGTGTTGTATTGTCTTGTGTTGTGTTGGGTTGTCCTGTGTGGTGTTGTGTCTTTATTGTGTTCTTGTGCGTAGTGTTTTTTCAATTAATTTCGAAGCTGAAACAAAAAATTTAAAATTTATATTTTAATTTTCAACAGGCGAAGAGAAACATTAAACGGTACAACGGTACAACTCTTAACACTTCGCTCTGTAGTAGCAGATTACTTCCCAATCCCACGGTGGAACTTCACATGTCGTATACCACATGTCGTATATCGCATGTCATATATCGCATGTCGTACATTACATGTCGTGTATCACTGATCACATGCCTCAGAATGAAAAAGCTTTCATGAAATTCGAAACCGACTGCAGAACTCAGGCCATCTCGATCAATGTACGCAAATCCGAGAAAATGAAACTCGATATCTGTTCAGGGACCACACCGAGCAAGGTTCTTTCATGCTATAAAACGTTTTTTTCAAGACTTTCTGATGGCCCAATTCATCTTTTCCCAATCTTTTGATTTGCCTCTGCATCTCTTGGAAAATTTACCAAAAGCCCCTTTTAATCTCTTAACAAATCACTAATTTTGCGTGTTTCACAATAATAGAAGCGGGGAATGTCTAGCAGAAAATTGGAATTGGACACCCCAACGAGCTAATGTAGACATAGCGCGTTTACCTCTGCACAATACACTGATGAGGAGCGTTTCCCTTCAAAAATTGTGCTGGATCTTCTAGCTGTACATCCAAGTGTACATCCAACTGAACATCCAGCTGTACATCCAACTGTACATCCAGCTGCACGTTGTTGATGCAAGCGTTCAAACGCCCGTGAAATAAGGAACGTCGGTGTAAACACCTTTTCAAGTCATAAAAACACAGTACGTATCCAATAAAAACTCAAATTGCGCGTACGTTGTCCGTAGATTTGAATTTTCTATCAATTTCTACGTCAGTAAACTTAGTAAGTTTTCAGTTTTCGCTCGCGTGAACATCGATGCATCAACGACCTAAGGCAAGCTCAATTTTAACTTGCCTTGTAAAGATCGAAACTTCATCGATAGCCTTCACTTTTATGATAAACTGAATCATGAAACTTTTCACTCATGTGACACGCTGAATTTTACAGTCACCGCCTGGGATCTTCATCGGAAAGAATGTCCTTCAAGGGATGCCAGCGCGACACTGAAATCTCTATTTTTTCACGAATTGGAGGCGATATTTCCACGAGTCCCTTCGACTGCGATCCTGATCTCATCGAAGGTTTTTCCTTAAATTTTCGCATGGATAATTCCGTAAGCTGTGCAGTACCGGGCACTTGAACTTCCTTCCACGGTGCACATGGAGGAGAGCTGATGACGTCACAACACGAAGAAAAAGAAGGCTTCTCAGTTTTTTTATTTCCAAGATGAGCGACACGCACTACGTCGGGGAGGTGAGTCATGAGGACCTCTCATCTTGAGCTGTCCTGGGATGGCTGTGGGTCCCTAAGCCGTGCTCTCCATGGTCACCTGCCATGTTAATTCACCACCATAACATCTACACCCAGAATGTCTATCTATCTGCCACCATAACATCTACATCCAGAATATTTATCAATCCACTTACCACCAGAACATCTACATCCAGAATATTTATCTATCCACTTACCACCAGAACATCTACCTCCAGAATGTATATATATCTACCACCATAACATCTACATCTTGAATATCTATCTATCTACCACCATAACATCTACATCCAGTCTATCTACCACTAGAACATCTACATCCAGAATATCTATCTGTCTACCACCGTAACATCTACATCCAGAATATCTATCTGTCTACCACCGTAACATCTACACCCAGAATATCTATCTATCTACACCCGGAATTTCAGAATTCATCTCTTATGGGTCCTTCGAGCCCGGTGCATTTCATGTCCTGCTGTGACGATCACAGAATTTCGGTGCACTCAATATTCTTAATTACCAGCACGTACATGTGTTTCCAGGGGATATTTGTTTGAATTAAAGTAAGTAACATGAAATATTCTTCTATTGGTTTTATTGGTTTTATGCTCTATGGGGGATAGAAGAGAAAATATATGTACGTGACGTGAAAAATGATCGTCATGTAGAAAAATTTTTTGGTTATGCAGGGCTCATTGCGCAGTGTTGATTGGTTTATTTTAGCGGCTTGTCAGGTGAGCGTTGGCACCTGTGCTTGGCAGACGCCAACTGCACAGGCTTGTCAATGACGGCTCAGCTCTCGGCCGACGATCCAGAGAGCAGCGTCACGCACAGGCAGCATAACGTCGCCAAGCTACCGCGCTGCTGCTGCTGCCGATGCGACATTTTAACAGTTATTAAAGACACTATCAATTTACCCGTCTGTTCGGGCTTCAGAATCGACTTTCGTAAAGATAAGGAAAGTTTTTCGCAAAATGCTAAATCCAACCTAATTGTATGCACGTGTAGATAAGGTTGCAGCAAGTTTTTTGTACAAAACGAAACGAAACCTTATCGCCAGAATAATTCGGTCGCTAAAGCGTTAACTCCGATTTTGGGTTCAACCATATGGTTGACTGCACCGCAGTGCTGTTTGTAATGGCATAAACGTATGGAAGCGGTCACAGCATAGTGCTCAGGGGCTGTGAAGGTGGAATAAATCATCATATTCGTACGAACATTTACTGCTTAGCTTGAATGTCAACACTGCACAACTCAGAACAGAGTGTAAATGCTACAACAACATACCGTATAACGACACTTGTTTCTCAACGAATCGTAGTTTCAACGGGAGATGTTAGGGATTTTCAACGCAAACATCCGATACTAATTCAACGCGAGTCGTCTTTTAACTTGGCCTGTTCGACGCACATTTGTATGCCTAAACGCAGGTGCTTAGGTGAGCTGGGTAGGAACACGTCACCTTCAAAAAGCAATCCGTTTAGAAATGTTCACTTTTGGTTAATGTTGCTTCATGTCCAATCTAAAATTATTTTTCATAAGCCATTCTAAGCACATACATGCAGATATACATACGTACACAAGTACGTACATACCTATAAACATACATACAAACATACATACATGCATACATAACTTACATACATACATACATACAAACAGATACCTACATACAGCATATCTTACACGTATACATACATACATATCATACATACAGAGATCAATAGAACTGATTTACAATGCACTGAAAAAGTCGCTACCGATGCATTGACTATACATATTCCATGAACTTGTTTGATGGAGAAAAAGCCGAGACAATGCATCAATGCATCAACGCCTGTTTGATGTGTTAATAGTATCAGTCAATCAAGAATACTTTTATCCTTAGGGGGGGGGGGATGAAAAAAAGTGTTCTGACTTTTTGTTCTATCCAGCACACCTCAATCCATGTGAGAGCTGGTGTAAGGCCAACCTTGACCTTCGTAAACACCAGGTATGAATACTGCACAATGTGAGCTCGTTATACCAGATGTGAGCTCGTTATACCAGATGTGAGCTCGTTATACCAGATGTGAGCTCGCTATACCAGATGTGAGCTCGTTATACCAGGCGCAAGAGCAAGGGGTACATCTTCCATTTACATTATAGAGCTTCTACCATTTACGTCATAGAACATCTTCCATTTACGTCATAGAACATCTTCCATCTACGTCATAGAACATCTTCCATTTACGTCATAGAACATCTTCCATTTACATTATACACCATCTTCTATTTACGTTATAGAGCTTCTTCCATTTACGTCATAGAACGTCTTCCATTTACGCTATAAAGCCACTTCCATTTACGCTGTTGAGTATCTTCATTTAACGGGTTTTAAAAACGTCTCGCCAGTCCAGCTCAGCCAGAAAAAATAACGAGTCAATTCCCCAGAATGTGGAATCTCATTTATGCTCGATAAGTTAACGTCATAATTTGAAGCATGCGCTTTTGATGTGTCCATAAATTTTCCCGGTATTCGCTGTTTTTTCTCCAGGGCAGGCTCAGTATTTTAATGTATTTTCAGGTCCTGGAACCCACAATGTTTTATGTTCAATTTATACGCGATTGGTCAACGAGCTTTATCGAGTCTCCACTGACGTAAATTCTGACGTGAATCGTTAGGCGATCTCGCCTAATGTTCTTCGATTTGCTCTGCTGGGCATAAGATTAAACGAAGTGATCACAGAGCGCTCCCTAAAATTGAACTTTTTTATTTCAGACTCCTGGGTGCTGCAGAAGCACAGTCAAATTACACCTGCATTTTAGATCTCTCTTATTCTGCCCACGCAGACAAACTAAACAATTTCATCGCCCTGAATTATCTCGGCCGGGCACGTATACACTGAATATTCTTTTTTTCTGAGCTCAAACTTCTACGCCAAATATTTTGTAATGCAGGTATTATTTTCGAAGAATGAATTGTTATTTTCTTCAAATTTATGCGTATTATTTGGTAGAATTTATTATTTTTTCCATAGAATTTTTACAGATATTGTTTTCGTAGAATTATTAACTCAAACTTCTGCGACAAAGCATTTTGTAATGCAGGTATTATTTTTGAAGAATTTAGACCAGACTATCTCTGATAAAATTACGCACGTCTCTTCTAAAATGCATTCATTTATCTTGCAAGAAGAAAGAAAAGAAGAAAAGCATTTATTCCGAAAATATTCGGCTTTTCAATAAGTACAGTTATAGCCTTAAAATTAAAACATGAACGTCTCGATTAGGCTTCTAATTGAGATTTGCATGGCTACAATCCAAATATTACGTGTGAAAGTCGCATTAAAAGTTCGGATCGTAATTCTATATTCGTTCCTGAGCACGAAAAGTGAAGCTTGATAATATTTCTTAATATAGTAATTACAGTGCAAAGATGGCAGCTTGATGAGGAATATTGATAGGAATTTAATTTCAAATTTCTTCTGAGATTTATACTTAACAAAGTACTGAGCTTACAAGCAGCTTCACATCGTTCTTCATTGAGGATAAGGGAAATTTACAAAAAGCTATTACCAATATCAACCTATATAATGCGAGAAATCTTATCATCTTACTTGTTTGTTTGTAACCGTGCACACTCTTCAGCAATAACATAGAGCAGAAATTCAAAGCCCATCTCTCAGTTATTACACAAGGGTTTTCTACGTATCTTGATTTCGGTTCATTGGGACTGAAGCGAATGAATTATTTCCCTTGAATATTGGTATTTGTTAGGAAATAAAAAAAGAATAATCGGAGGGTCGATCAGGACGTTAAAATCGTGACCCAGCGGGTTACGGGGGACTTAGGTCACATTGAGACTTCTCTCTGAGGGCCTTAAAACTTAAAGCTAATCCCTACAACGTTCACCCGGGCTCCAACCTTAACCCTCATACCGTAAGTATAGCAGATACCTGCGCGTCTGCAACGCACGTAATAAAACCGTTTAAAATTTCAGCGCGTGCACGGAAGTGCGTTTATGGGGCAGTAAGAGAAGGGCCACGGACATTGTTTTGACAAGTCTGATAACTCGAACTCGCTTTGACTCGTTTAAAATTTGCGATCATCAAGTGATTTGTTTCCATATGAGCATCACATAAAGTTTTCACTGTTATGTTACAGGCGAAGTTAGCTTATTTGTACTTTGCTTATCGTGAATCAGAAGCTCTTTAATGAGACTAGAAATCGCCACTCAACCTGTACATTCAGCCCATTTTTCATAGTTTTCTGAAACGTCATTCTTTCAATAAAAAAGCCAAGTGGATCTTATCTCTTCAACCTGACTTGGCGCTAGTATTTACCTTTAAGGCACGTACCTGACTTGGCGCTCGATTAACCTGAACAAAATTTTGTTACGTAAGTTGTTACGCGGAGACGAAGTAACACTTGAGAATACTTGAAGTCAGAGTCACTTGGCTGACATAGACATACAGGTTGACCCAAAAAAAAATAATCGAAAGCTAATAAAATATTGGACGTGCCTATTTATATCTCCAAATGAAAGCCACAACAGATGACGAGACGCGTTTTCCACATATACTACGTAGTATAGAACTCTGATGTTTTATAATCCTCATACATCTTTCTTTTTGCCTTTCTTTGACAGTTTTGTCGTTCTAAAGCCGTCAACTATTCACAATTCCGTGCAAAAGAGAGAGTGGGTGGAGAGTGGAAAGGGTTGGGGGAGGGGAGAGGGGAATTTTTTATCTCCAGACTCTGACAGTAGTTGATTACTCGTTAGTGTTTGAACCACATGGCAACCCCCCTCCTCCTCTCTATCAACCCCCCCTCCTCCCATGTCCCATCGGGCTCCCCATGCAACACGCAAGACGCGCCCTCATTGCGACCTGAGCTCTGCTGCTCCAAGGCCGCCGTGTTGCGCTCCTGGGGCTGAGGCGGCGTGCAACAGTGCGCAACAGGGGGATGCAGTAGTGAGCAACAGAGTGTAGCAGTCTGCAACAGCCTGAACCAATGAGTAACAGTGTGTAATGTGACGGAACGTCCTTTAGCTAGCTATTACTATTGGTG